>JAODKC010000039.1:13801091-13821888 GCA_026777985.1 Mormyrops attenuatus | reverse complement strand
CCCCCCCCCCCCCCCCCCCCCCCCCCCCCCCCCCCCCCCCCCCCCCCCCCCCCCCCCCCCCCCCCCCCCGCCGCACAAAACCCCCACCGGGCGGTCCGTGTATGTTCCCGAATCCTGCTCTGACCTCTTAGGCCTGTACTGCGCTCTCACGCCAAGGGAAATGTCAACAATACAGTAAGTGGGGGGGGGCTTTCCTATTAAACTGTTCCCGTCTGACCAATGAAGACCTAGACTTTGTTAAAAAGGGCTAATAATCTACTGTTTGCAAGTTAATTATTTCTAAAAGTCCCAGTCCTGACTTGTCTGTGTACTATTCACCAGTCAGCAGAACAGGGTACCTCACTCTCCTTCTCTCCGCGTTTCTCTCCCTCAACACGAGCTTCCACACACCACAGGTGTCAGAAGTCCTGTCCCCACAGGGCGAATGACGGCAGAGAGGTAACTGTCCTCTCAGGGGACCTGTATCCTTTGATTCTAAACGATGACTCGCGTGCCCTGCATGAGCCACCCGCTCTCAGTACATGCTTCCGGTCTCAGAGTTCCTGTTTAGCCTGACTCCGCACCACTGATTACCGGTGTAAAGTCCTATAATTTACTGCTTTTCATAAGAAATGTATTTATTCCTGTTTTATAAAGGTGTTGTGTATAGAGGCCCTTTATTGGTCACCAATAGACAGGTCATGGTGAGTCGGGAGCCTTCTGGGTAAAGCACAAATCCATCGCAGGGCAGGAACTCCCATAGTCCAAAAGTGTATTAAAAAGTACAAGTGTAAGTGTTGGATAAATCACTTTGGTCTTGTGAATAAGCCTTGCAAAATTCCATTAACTGCATCCTGATAACAGATGTCAGCCTAGCTCAAATAAACTAATTAATAATAATAATAATAATAATAATAATAATTATAATAAAATACAATCATAAGAAAAATCACCCACAACAGTCTGTTTACAGCACAGCACAGGACTGGTACCCTGGAATGACAGGAGGAAGAGGAGAGATAAGACACTGCAGGTCTATACGAGGCGTTTGACTTCAATTAATACATTTCAAAGGGAGGAAACTAACATGAATAAACAAGTGGCGGGGAGAAACATCAGGCTATACGCCACAGAATCCTACAGAACCTCATTAAAGATGCTGCAATTAACGCACATCACGCTGGCGTTGTGGCGACACTGTGTCCGGCCCCAGCAGTGTGCGGATGGCAGGGACGTCTCCGCGGCTTAATGAGAGATTCAGAGTCTGTGCCTCGCTGCAGCACAGAGGCAGCGGCACTTTACTCTGCTTATTTCATTCTTTACAGCGCTGAGGCGTGCCCGTATACATGCATGAGTGCCCCGTGGAGCACGGGTGAGGCGGAGCAACGCAGATCAGTGAGCAGCAAGGCGGCCTCACACCTCTGGGGTTACGGGTCAGGCCGAGAGCTTGCACATTCTTAGAAGGCCTACGCAGACTTCCTCCCACGCCCCTGAGACATGCGGTTTACATGCGATTAGTCTCTGAATTGTCCACAGTGTTTACACTAATCAGGGCGTCCCCTGTGCATCCTGGGATAGGCTCCAGGTCCCCGCCACAGGCACTGGATATGTGGTCATGAACCAAAAGTACATAATACACCCACCAAAGTACATTCACCCAACAATGATTCCATCCATCCATCCATCCATCACTCCTACAACCTTTATCATCGTGTTTTACAGCAGAGCTCGTAAACAAAACACTTGCCTTCCCTCTTGCACCCTGACAGTTGCCTCGTTAGCGGCTCATCGCCTAATCCTCCTTCATTAAAGCCTTCGTCTGCAAACAAACCACAGAAGAGAGCAAAAAAGGAAGCCGACAGCAGATTTTACACAAATTTCTGCTTCACTCGGAAGGACGAAGGGATTTTTCTGTCAAGACACAGTGAAAGTTTTACCACATCTTTTTCTTAATGACTTTTGTGAATTATGAAACAACAAAATGAAAAATATATAAATGTTTATAAAAAAGCAAATAATGAATAATAAAAACCATTGTTAAAAAACAAGTATTAGCAGGGATGTTTTGGGCTTTAAATGAGGTCAGTATGGTAACCAAACACAGAACAGCAATTTAAATCATTTGTTGTTAATGGTGCTCTGGCAGATTCTCCCCAGGTCCGTGTGGGTACCCTCTCACAGTTCAGAAACACCAGCAGGCAAACTCAGGGCTCTAAACTGTCATTAGTGTCTGACTGAGCGTATGCCCTCTGACGGACCGGCATCACATCCACGCCGTCCCTGTGCCCTCTGACGGACCGGCATCACATCCACGCCGTCCCTGTGCCCTCTGACGGACCGGCACCACATCCGCGCCATTCCTGTGCCCTCTGAAGGACCGACATCCCATCCACGCCGTCCCTGTGCCCTGTGACGGACCAGCATCACATCCACGCCGTCCCTGTGCCCTCTGAAGGACCGACATCCCATCCATGCTGTCCCTGTGCCCTGTGACGGACCGGCATCCCATCCACGCTGTCCCTGTGCCCTGTGACGGACCGGCATCACATCCAAACTCGTCCCTGTGCCCTCTGACGGACCGGCATCCCATCCACGCTGTCCCGGCGCCCTGTCCATTCTGGGATAAGCTCCAGGCTCAGCATGATCATGTCCTGGATAAGCATTTATTGTAAATGGATGAAGAAATGCTCCAATGTGGGCTCTTTGGAAAACTGAAGATTTTAAAATTTGACACAAGGCACAAACACTTTTGTGGTTCTTGGTTTTACAGGCGAGTCGGATTCACAGGATTTAGCACTAAATTCAAATAAGCTGCAGTACCTTTAACAGTAGCAAGAACACACACAAAGCACGTTCACTTTCCCAAAAGGCCAAATACTAAACCAGGCGTGACACAAGACACCGGGAAGCAGCTATCGGAACCAAAAAGCACCGTGAACATCACCGCGGAGCTGGATTTGCACACGCCCACCCCCTGCCCCCCCCCAAACATCCCGCAATGCTGAAGCCCTTGTTATTCTGCACACACAACGCCTACTAAACAAATGTGGCACCGCTCATTTACAACAAAGATACATGCAGAGACAGAGACATTTTAACATACTCCAGATGAAGCCCCACAGCTGAAATCTGTGCCCTGTGGAGTCCTGCCTAATGCCTTTGAGCTTCAGAAATAATTGCTGACAAACATAAGGAAAAAACAGCAGCAGTGACAAAGTAAACAAATAAATAAATAAGCAAACAAATAAGACAAATAAATAAAATAAACAGAAAAATAAATAAAAAAAACAAATAACAGTTCGCATCTAGTTTTGCATCTAATGACACTGGGTGCTCATTAAATTCAAACTCTGCATATAGTGGGTAGGCCCCGTCGTCTTTCAAATCAGGCTGCATTTGGATGACAGAACACGACACTGCTGGCTGCTGCTGTTTATCTTACGCTCTTTCTTAAGAGTCTCACGGTCCCCTGGATGAGAAGAAAGCACGGACTATGGCTTGGACTCGCTACCAAGACAAAGATTAGAGTGAGAAATGTCATAACTCCACTCAGCTAGTAGGTGGGGCCATGGTTAAAGACATCGAATTAAGTTCTAGGAACAGCCCCTGCTATGCTTATCCAGAAGCTAATCTGAACTTTCATGGCTTTGTGGTTCTTTACAAAACACGCCTCTGTTAGCTTTGTTGAGGTTTGGCTCATATGGACAAAGTTTAAAATTGAGTGCAAATTTCAGCATAATGGTCAAACTTTCTGCCGTAGATATTAGACAGCGCCGTTTTCATGAAAGGAGCAGACAACAGTGAGCTAATGGTCATTAGGTACCTTTAACAAAAAAGATGGTGTGAAATCCTTCTTTTTTCCCATCTCATTGTTGAACAGCTCCCAAGTTTTTTCACAAGTATTTTTTTTGCACAGTGTTAAAATTTATCTGGAAAGATGCAAATCGAAAACCCACAAAAATGGCTGAACCGTGGTGCAGGGAAAGCGGAATAGTGAAAGGTGAAAAATCTAGGAATTAGAGTATAATGAACATTTTATTCAAAGGGGAATGACAAGGTGACGGAGGGTCCTCTTGGTGTGGTCGTCTAACTGATCATGAACAATCATCACAGAAACGCTAGAAGAACGAGGGGGGATTAAGGGCAGAAACAGCTCTGCTGGGAAATGTGAGGTCACGGTCACCACAGCGATGGTCCCGTGGGCGCCTGCCCTCGTACGGCTCAATATGGGAGGGCCGGGCTCTCGCAGCCGATCGCTTCCAGGCGGCCATGCGCTTCCCGCACTTTTATCTCCTGAGTTCCTCTCCCTTCTCTGAATCTCCATAATATAGGCAAAAAATAAAGCATCCCACACTCAGGGCTGGAAACGTTCAGAGACACTGAGAGGTGGGTAAGGAGATGACACACACAAAACAGCGCTGGAGATCAGAGGACAGAGGAACGCTATTCCGACACAGCGGGGAACTCTGCAGGGAAAAGAGAGGCAGAGGCAGATGAGCAGAGAGGAGAGGCAGACGAAGAGGAGCGAAGAGGCAGACATATGCAGGGGAGAGTCAGATGCAGTAGAAAGGAGAGGCAGATCCAGAGGACAGGAGAGGAGAGGAGAGGCAGAGGCAGAGGCAGGTACAGAGGGGAAGAACACACAGACACAAGACAGATGCAGAGCAGAGGCAGACACACAGGCCTGGGCTGCCTCACCTGGAGTAGTTGAAGAGCCGGCTGCCCCACAGGCTGTGCTCCCCACGTGGTCCTGAGTGGAAGAAGCAGGAGTCGGTGCCATCGAATAGGTTTAGGCCATCCTCCGTGTTCTTGGAGGCATGACTGTGGACCACGTCCAGCAGGACCACGATGCCCAGGGAGTGCGCCACGTCGATCAGCTCCTTCAACTCATCCGGGGTCCCGTACCGGCTGTTCAGATATCAAACCGAACGATACATGTGACAAAAAGGACAGCCCTGGGACCAGATACATCACTTTCCTACCTGGCTCTAAGAAAGCAAGTACGGATCGCCTGCAAAAATGCCTTCAGTATTGTTTTTATAATTCAGTATTCAGGCAACGGGAAAAAATAATCCTGAGAAACCTTTCTACAAACAACACATCCATTTTCATATGTACCTCATCCAGAGAATATACTGCCAGAATCACATACCCAGGGTGCGAAATATGGCTTACATTAAATATAATTTACAGTTTACACTCAAGCTGTACTTTACACTTTTTTATAGACAACACAAGCACACAATCTTATGATCTATTCATTTAAAATTGACTCCACATTACTACATTTGCCTGTATACTAAATATTTTAGGCAAATGCTTCTTTCCAAGTAAAATACACTGAGAGCCAGAAAAAAGAATAATTCACTACCTAACAAATCAGCCATTCTCTGGTAAATTGAAATGACAGCTTTTTCCCTCTCAAACCTAAAGTGCCAGAACATCCTCAGACTTTCTTTTTTTTTTTTTTTTTTGCAGAGTTCCTGTGCATCTCTCGCCTGAGCGGTCCAAACAGAATAGCAAACGACCCTTTGTGACTGCCCCCCCCCCCCAAAAAATATTTTATCTGGGTCACAGAAATCCCAAGAGAGGCGGCCGCATTTCCGGAAGGTTCTTGTCCTCCGGCCAGCAGTGAGCAGTTTACCTTGATGCGGCGAAGAAGCTGGTGACCTGGTAACCGAAGCTGGCATAGTAGGCATGTTCCATGATAGCCATCAGCTGTATGCAGTTATAGCCTAGGGAGGGACAGGGGGCACAGATGAATCAGCACCCCGTACTTAACCACCCTGCCTAACCTGAAAAGCCCCCCACCCCTTCATAGTTCTTACAGATCTGCGTGGGAGGAATCTTGCTTAATTAAAGATGATTAATTGTTTCTTACAGCCGGTCTAGGAGGTTTGGGTAACGGCGGCACCTCACGGCTCCTGGCTGGGGGGTCTGTAGGGCTTGGAGGATTTGCATGTTTCCCACTGTGATTCCTCCATGCGGGATCCTTCAGAAGCTCTGGATTCCTCCCACGGTCCAAAGACGTGCAGGGGAACTGCTGCAATTCCTCTAAAAAGCCCATAGTGTCTGATTGTGTGTAGGAGTGTACACTACATGTCCAGAAGTATGTGGACACCAGCTTGTCCGGCATCTCATTCCAAATCCAGTGATATTAATATGAAGCTGGTCGGCCCTTTGCTGCTGTAATATCCTTTACTCTTCCGGGAAGGCTTTCCATTCGATGTCGGAACATTGCTGGCGGGACTAGCGCCCATTCAGGTTGGGTATGGATGTTGGGTGATCAGGTCCCGTTCTATGAGCTCATGCGGCCGATCACATTTTTACTTTCACAGTCACCTTGCTTGTGGTTGACCAGGGCTGCTGTGGCGAGCTGACCTGTCGGAAAGACGGCGTCCTATGATGGTGCCAAGAGAAAAGTCACCAACTTCTTCTGTAAGGCAACTAATTCTGCTGCTAATGATCGCTGCAGGAGATTATGTGACACCCTGTGTTTAACTACACACCTGTGTCAGCAATTCCTCCAAGGAATAGGGGTGCCCACATAATGTATATGAAGCAGGGCACTCCTGTGCCCCCGGTTATTCTGTACTGCATAAGTGTGTAGAAGATGGATGGATAGATGAATAACTGTCCATGGCTATGCATACTGTCGACGGGGAAAAGAAAACCCGAAGAACAAGTGAAGTTGCACTTTTTTAGCACTGTACTTCCCAGGAGTTTTAGGCGGTCAGTCGAAAGGCAAGAGTTTAGGTCCTTGGAGGATCTATCTGTTTCAAATCTCAAAATACCGCTGCCGTAGCACGGAAAGGTTTATCCCAGAGAGGATTTCTGGGCCAAGCAACCAAACCGAACGATCCACGTGACAAAAAGGAATTACTTAGATGTGGATCTTTAGAGTGTTGGATCTTAGTCTGCTATGTTGACTTTGCTGGTGACATCTAGGCTACGATCGGCCTCAATTCAGCAAAACACTATTCGTGGTGGGAGGATGAGGACCAGCTGGGATTGCTGGGTTTTTAGGTTGGGACCTGCAGTTATTGAACAGATGACTCATCTTGCTCTGCAGGAATTCACCAGGAGAATCATCCGGCAACTTCTTCAGGCTGTGTGCTAAGCTACTAAGCTGCCAATCACCCACACATATCCACGTTGGCCTGAAAGAGGTCCCACAGTAACAGCGACAGTGTGCTCCGAGTTATAAAATTGGAATTTCCCCAGATTTGTCCTTAGCCTGGTTTCATCGCCGCTCTACAAACAAAGCGTGTCCCAATGCTGGGAAACGAGTCCCAGAAGGGTCACGGAAGTGCTGACGAAGTGAGTTGCTTGATTTACACGACTCCGCGGGCCTGGGTGCTGAAGACTCCAGGGTAGCTGGAACGCTGATTAAAAACTGACAGGCAATAAAGCATCCCATGATACTCACTCTCTGTCCCTGTGACCAGATAGCATATTGGTTTACTATGTTTTTCAGAGCACAGGAATGAACAATACGGATCTATCATCCATCCATCCTTCCATCAGCTTATCTTGGGTCAGGAGTTATGGAGCGATCATCCGTCCATTATCGAATACAAGACTGCAGTGAAGAATATACCAAGAAGCAAGAAGCTAGGGGACGCCAAGGACAGGATGCCAACTTTTTAGAATTTAGAATTTTTAGAGTAACATAACTGTTTAGTGAACATGCAAGAAGTCCAGAATCTGTATCCGGCAATAAGAGACAGCGATGGCAAGCTAATTGTTGCTTGAATTTATAGAGAAGTTTCAGATTCCTGATTTTGATTCAGTTGAGATAACCCTTTACGTCACATGGCGCCAAGATTAAAGGCAGTTTCGTTTGATTTCATCACTCACCGAGATCTTTGATTCGAGGCAGCACGTTGGCTGTGAAGTTGGTGTAAGACGCCACTTTCCCCTCGGGGGAGGCGATCCCGACGTGGGACTCGTATATCCTCAAGCTCCTTGGCTTCTTGGGCCGAGGGTGGGTGGCCTGAGGGAAGGGGAACACGAATTCTTACAATGGAATTATTCTCAGGAATATCGCAGGACGGCACCATCCAACGGGGCACGCAAATAAATCCTCGTCTTCAGAAATGACAGCAGGCTCCTTTTGGCCTTTTTTCAAGCGTATCCTAAAAGAGAAACATCTCCATGTACTCACCTGATAAGGGTGCGGGGGGTCCCAGTGCACCCAGTCGTAGATGACAGCTGTGTCCATCTTCGTCACATATTTAGCCCAGGGCGAAATGCGATACAGACGTTTGTGGTCTTTGGAGTGCACCACCACCTGCCAAGCAAAACAAGCAGCTGGCCTTTCAACCGTATCGTTGAGAAAAGCACTACAGCGACAGGGCATCCATCTGTGCACACCCAGAAGATACGGAAGGCACGGACGCAGGAACTGCTCCAGGAATTACCCAACCTGCAGACTGAACCTGGCTTAATCCCCTCTGCAAAGGGATCAAAAGGGTCGGGCGGCTTTCGGCACCTACAAATGTCAGCTCCACTCCGTGGCGGCAATCAATTTCTGGATGCGTTTGTTTAGAGGTCGGAGATGGATCATGTAAAGGAGCCCATTATTGCCGTTTCACTTTCTAGTCACAGGACTCAAATCCAGGAGCACCCAGGCAGCTATCTCTGCATTAAAGATACAGACAGCGAGTGGTAATGGCAGTGACGCGTTAAGGGGCTAGGCTGTCAAGGAGGCTCTCGCTCGAGTAACAGATGGGCAGCATTAGACACAAAGTTAGACCCTAATTATCACCACTCTACTTCCGTCAAAAATCGAAGGAATCTCATCACACAACGGGAAGCACCCAGAGCTGCAATACGATCATCTTCCTGTCCTCTTTTGGAATCCCAATGACTAAGTCTGGGGGGTTTAATATTAACCACTTAACACTTAACCCATATATCATCCATCACCCATAACTGGTGGCCCAGCAGAGGACCACAGAACATTTGGAAATTATGCCAGGAAGCACAGGGCATAAGGCAGGGGACGCCCTGGATGGCAAACTGGTCCATCCCATAGCACACTGTCACACAGTGTCACACACAGTCACAGATCACCTTTTTGGCCTGTGGGAGGGAGAAGGAGGGGCTAGTAGAAAGCCCGTGCCAACAAAGGAAGAACAAGCAAGACACACACTCACACACAGGGACACACACTTTAGTATTTGTAACTTTGTGTGGACCGTCCATTCATTTCTATGGGAAAAACCCTAATCCTAACTATGAGAACCTTAACCCCACTCAGCCCTAACCTTAACTATAAGTAACCAAATAAAATACAAATCTTTCGGCATTTTTAGTTTTTTGTTTCCAGTCACAGATTCTTATACAATTTAGTTTCCCCTTGAGGGGACTGAAAAGATGGTCCACACAACTTCAAAATAAAAGGTTTTTATTACATTGTGGGGAAGATTTGGTCCCCACAATAAAACATATATGTGACCCTCACACACACACACTCACAGAGCCAGGAAGTGGGAATTAAGCCACAACCTTGGAGTCGTGAGGTCATCACAACATTCATTAACAATTTATTATACACAAATCAAATGGAAAGACGACTTAATTATTCAGTCTGATGCAATATGTATCCTTCCTATAGATGATGCAGTAATCTGTCACATTCTCCTCCCACAAACTGGTTTGTATGCAAAGGTGGGCCAGGAGAGTTCATGGGACAGAATTGGCTTAAAAACGGATTTTAGCCTACCGAGGCGTCCCCACGTGGCGAGCGCAGAGCGTGCCCCTGAAGGGCTCCTGGAGCAGCCGTACACATCCCTGCAAATCTAATTTGCCGCAGAGGTGGACCGGCGGGCTTTTAACACGCGGCCCGCGCTCAGGCGGGACTTTTTCAATGTCAGCTCGCCGTCAAAAGCGTAATTGGATTTTACTTCCATCACGGCTCGTTCTTCTGCTCTCCCAGAGAGCTTTTTTTTCAGAAATGGGAAAGGTCATTTCAGGCCTAATGACGTTCCAGCTGGTCCAAATCTCGAGCCACGCACCTAGATGTTCTGCATGGTGCTGTGACGGGTCACGCTGATTATGCTGATTGTTAATTGAGTCCCAATTGGTTCTGAAATGCAGTCTTCATTCCTTTTTATTTTAACCACTACTTCAAGATACTTAAGCACCCAAGATACTTAAGAGGAACTTGTGAAGGACACCCCCCCCCAAAAAAAAAAAAAACCCACAAAAACTGGAGCTTATCAAGTAATAAGAATTATTTTAAAAGACCAAGATCTGTGATTTTTTTTGTGGAGGGGGTTGGATTAAAGTTATTTGAGGCTATAAAAGTTAGATGACGGATGCTGACAATATCCACTGTGAGACAGCCACTCTGTTACCGGAGTGTGGCAACCAACTCAAAGGAAGTCCATAGTGCCTGTGGAAAGATAATTATCATCAAATACGTTTAAAAGGTTTTCTGTTATACCTCTTAGGCTGGTGCCCTAATGGGAGAAAAAGTGGCACCTGTGCGCACAGATCAGCAGATACTGCCGGGTAGCCGAGGAAGAGGCCAGCTGGGTCACACCTTGCGGGCAGACGAGTGGCTGGGGGGGCTTTTAACAGTGACACTCACCCCTCCCGAACATGGCACATAGTCAGGGCAGCCTGAGAAACTCCACAGGCCGGAGAGCAGCAGGGCGTGGCTTGCCACATTGTGCCGTAGTGGAGGTGTTGGTTGCCTGCCAGCACCTGCCCACAATACACCATCCTCCGCCTGCCTTAGCCGTCGCTCGAAGGCTCCCTCTCCTGGCAAAATGCGGCAGGAACCATCACGTGCTTTTATGGGATTACAGAGTGGGACAGGACAATGGAAGGGCAAAGGCAGGCAGGGAACCCAGTGAAAGCATAGAAAACATTTTTTTTTTTTTTTTTTAAAGAGGCGGGGCCAATATATAAGGATGGATCCAACATGAGGATGAAGGCTTCCCAAAGATCAGGAAGAACAGTTAATGAAACGATAAGAAGATTAATTAATGACAGAGAAATGTACAGAGCAGGTCTTGCTCTCCAAAACATTTCCAAGTTAGTCTGTATCTTTTAATCTTTTATCTTCTACTTTAGGATTTTGCAAAGGGGGATGGCCCCCCTAGCGGGGGGGTGGGTCAGGATGACGGCAGAGATGAGTGGTATGAGGGCTGCTCTCTAATGATCATTTTCGGCCTGATTTGCACGATTCCTGGATGGACGAGAAAAGGCTGCAGGAATCCACAGTGCAGGAATAAGCACGCGAGTGTCACAGAGGCGAAATCCTCACTGCCGCTTTCTCTTGCACTTCCCAAAATATAGTATCACAATTCCCATCAAACGATAAACGTGTCCTCGAATCGAGGCAGCCTCTTTGCCGTTGTCAGTGCCCTGGTCTGGCCGGTGAGGATGTACGGGGATTACAGTCAAACTGTGGTCCTCGATAAACAGGGCGTCAGTGTTTATGCTAAAGACGCCTGACCCAGCTGAACTTACAGCCTCCCCACGAGTCGAGAGTCCCCTCTGGCCAATTAAGCACAACTGGATTAATTTAACCATTTACGTATACACCGATGAGCAAAAAGACATTATGACCATCCCCGCGTGACGCGAATAATGCTGACTATCTTGTGAAAATGGAGCGTGTCAAGGTCTGGGATATATTAAAACGGTAAGCTGACATTCGGTACTCATAGTCAACATGTTTAATGCATAAGGGGCCAAATCATTATGGCAAACCGACTGGGTCAGAGGATCTCCGAGACGACAAGGCGTGTGGGGTGCTCAGGGTCAGCTGTGGCAAGGACCTACGGAGGGCGGACTGAGGAAGGAAAAACCATGAACTGCTGATAGGGTGCTGGACAGCATAAACAGGAGAACTCTGCTAGTATCCTGGCTGTCCACAACCACACCAACTTCTACGCAAAGAAGTTAAGGGGAAAAAGATGACTGACCTTCAGCTTAGACAGGTGAGGAACTGCTGGGGTCTTGTCCTGCTTGGGTGGAAGATACAGCTCCCATTTGCCAAACTCCTTCTTGGTGTAGGGGTGAGAGAAGTTTTCCCAGCCATCTGGCAGGGAGGGAGACACAAGAGGCTTACTTACTGGGACAATTCACCAAGAAAGATAGGCATTCTTACTGGTTAATGCAACAGCAACTCATAATAGAATGGCATGCAAGTCCATCTTTAATAAAGTTATCGCTCAACATGCCTCTGTGCATGTTGACATTTTGATTCATCAGACCAAGGACAGTTTTCCATTTTGCCTCAGTCCATCGTCAATGAGCTCGGGCCCAGAGAAGTCGGTGGCGTTTCTGGATTATGTTGAGATATGGTTTCTTCTCTGCACGGTAGAGGAGTTTCATCCTGATTTGTGGATGCAGCAACAAAACTGCTCACAGACAATGGCTTCCGGAAGTGCTCCCGAGCCCATGCAATGATTTCCACTATTTCCACTGAGGACCAGAAGATCTCGGCTATCCGATATTGGTTTTCAGCTATGTCCCTCACGTACGGAGATTTTTCCAGATTCTCCGAGTCTTTTAATGATATTATGTACCATGGATGATGAGATCCCCAAATTCCTTACAATATTACATTGCGCAACATTATTCTTAAAATTGTTGCACTATTTGCACAAGCAGTCTTTCACAGAGTTGTGAACCTCTCCTCATCTTCACTGCACAGAGACTCTGCCTCTCTAGGAGGCTCTTTTTATACCCAATTATCTTATTGACCTAATATGTTGTGAGATATTCAACCAGCTGTTTTGTTTTAGCATTACGCGACTTTTCCAATCTTTTCTTGCCCCCGTCCCAACCTTTTTTGACAGTGTTGCTGGCATGAATTTCAAATTGAGCATACATTTGTCATAAAACAGTAACATTTCTGTTTCAGCACTTCATATGTTGTCTTCTATTTTCGATTAAATACAGGATTATATGATTTGCAAATCATTGCATTATGTCTTTACATTTTACACAGCATCCCAACTTCCTTGGAAATGGTGTTATAAATCACATCTTTATGCTCATACAGCCTGAGAACTAGCATGGGTAATTCAGTAACTGTTATTAGGGCAGCGCCAGGGCCTTCTCTGGATCAGGCACCCAGACCAGAGCGTGATCTGAATAACCGTGCAAGCTGACCGCAATTTTCACAGCCTATACCATTGATATAAATGTCCACATGTAAATGTGCAAGCCGCCTTATTATTAACGAGAATTCCAGTGAAGTACTCTATGATTATCAGTCATTTCATCCATCCATCCATCTGTCCGTCCATCCTCAAAATGTCTTGTTATGCCCAGGCCCTCGACCAACATCCAATCGAAAGCTGCCCAGCACCTTTCACCAATGTTCTGAGGAATCCATCACTGTGAGGTCACTTCTCCGCTCCCCGAGTGTCGGTGAGGCCTAGGGGCTCCTGCTGCTTCAGCCACTCCTGGAAAGGCGAGCTGGGGGCTGGGGGCATTATCCCCGTGTGCAGTGGCAACCAGATCAGCCCCGCCGGCACAATGATCCATACCAGCGCTCATTAAAACTCTTCGAGGTTCGCATCCTTCCCGTCACAATCCGGCGTCCTTCACGACAGGTACAGTACAGCCAAACAAAGGGGGACCTCAATGGTAAACCTGTCACATGCTCCCAGCCACGGCGAAATGCCCAACACCGTGGGAAATAGACCCCGTATGACCCTAAAACTTTACGCATCTCACTTCAGATACTTAATTTCAGATCAGTGCTTTAACTTTATGTGGCAGCTTATGCCAGAAAAGATTACAAAATCAGTAACAATAACTGTAAGGAACAGCAGGCATAAATCTGAAAAGACTATAATTTTGAATGCAATTACTGCTTGCATTACAGGTGAAAAGAATGAAATAACAGTAATTATTTATATGGCTGGCAGGGCCCATTTGCTTCCACCTCATCCCCCAAACTTACTTACACAGCTCAGTGTTTGACATATTTATGTATTTTTAAAGCATTTTGACAATATGTACTGGAAAAGGGGGCATATGTACCAGACAGCCCCATAAAAAGCTAATGGTTTCAGTTTTGTCTCATGTGAAGTGTCTTGATTTCAAAGAACTGTAACTTAACATTAAATCTTTAAATGGTCAATCTGTATACTTTATATCTCATGCCCTGTGATAGACAGGCATTCCACCCAGAGTGTCCCCAGCCCTGTGGCCTGTGTTTGCTGATACAGGCTTACCATAACCCAGTACTGGTCAAGCAGATAAGGCAGGTTGGTGGATGTCCGTTATGCAGTATTTGATCTTTTAATGAACAATGACAAACTTCCAACAGGGGCAGACAAGTCCGGATCAATAGGATGCCTCTGTGTGCATTAATATAGCCATTGTAAAGCCAGGAACACAGCATTCTGATACACGGCAATCAGGAAAACATGACTCTGCTTATTAGAGCTGTCACCATTACTCAATTACTCAATTTTAAAAAGAACCGATTTAAATATTTCTTCTTGATTACTTTGGCAGAAGGAAGACGAAGCACAGCGGACAAGGGTCCCAGTAAGGAGAGCATGTGACAGCACATGACATTAAAAGTGAATGACAACGGAGTCTGTCAGATTTGCAAAGCAGAAGTTAAATATCACAACAGTATCAGCATAACTGCAATGCAAATACATCTTAAAAGATGACATCCACGGACTCACCTAATACTGCGAGGCAGACCATCTGGGGGGTCCCTGAGGACCAGCTTGTGAAACGCTGGTATAGGGAGCAGGACATGACCTACAAGCAGGCAGGGCTGCCCATAAGGGGGGAGAAAGGGGAGCACACTAGTGATGAGGGGAAGAGGAATGATTTTACTTCGAGGGTTGGGCCAACACCAAATATCAGAATCGGCGATTCCAACCTTATTATCGAACTGAATCGGATCGATAAAATCAGTGGTATTGCCCATCTCTGCTATAAGCTATGTGGCCTCCTGAGTAGCCTTGTGTGTCTTTGTCATCAGTTGGGCTAATGTTAAATATTTAACTTAATTTACTATATCTTGAGATACAGGAATCACAGAATCACTGCTAATACAAAGACGAGCCCCTTCACGCATCTGCATAGTCTTATATGATATGGCACTCAACCATATTCAGTCAGATCTCGGACAACGGCGAGGTGAGGTTCCAGAACCCGTCGCGAATGAGGAAGATTCACGGATGTTTTGAAGGGTCACTAAAAATATGTATGTACTTATATGTGTAATATGTGCTTATTTCTATCGTTTAAACCCTGAATATGACCCCAAAACACTTCAATTTTATTTAAAAAAAAAAAATTGATGTAAAAATAGAATGCAGTATCACCTAATCATGGATATTTGTCACACTAGCACATTTACAGTACAGTATACTAATGTTACCCCTACTAATTCATGGGACACGGCATTGGCTGCCGTTTTCTTTTGCACTCACAGTAAGGTAAAATGAGTAAACGAACCCTTTCAGTGTTTATAGCAAATGCGTCTCCAGAGGGAAACCCGGAACGCATTCGCTATGTACGTAAACATTAGCACCTTTCAAGAAATATATCATTTTCATGCGTTGAATTTACATTAACATGTACTTACCATTACAAAATAGTAAATTCACTATTCTCTAATATTAATGTAACCATTAGCGTTCCAAAGGGAATAAACTTTTCGATTGGGATTCGCATCTTGTAAAGGTACAGTACAGTATGTACATAAAAAGGAAGGTTTCCATATGAAAGCCACGTTTTAAGGGCTTTTTTTAACTGATTTATAGTGTATGTCTTGAACTTTCCCCAATAAAACAGTAGAATCTTCATTAACTAAATTTTTCTTACCAATTTTACACTTCAAAAGCATGAAAACATAAATTAATATGAAAATTAAACATAAAACACTTCTGTAGGGTTTTTCGAGGATTTCGCAGATGTGCGAAAAAAATCGCGGATGCAAATAAGTTCGGTTCCAATTAAATTTTCGCAGATCTGTGAATTTGTGAATCACGAAGTCCGAATACACGAGGGCTGACCGTAATACTAATTTCCAAAAAATTATACATCTGACAATTATATAATGGATCCTCTGGTTTGCTCTCAGTCCAAAAGGATGTAGCTTGAGTGAATTGGAGTGCGTAAATTGACCGTGTGTGTGTGTGTGTTAGCAGGGAGGATATTCAACATTATTAATGTAATCAATAGTGACAGCCCTACTGCTTACTCTGCTGAGCACAGAACAGCACTCTCCTGATACTGTAGATTCTCCCATATAACATCAGGAAAAAATCAGGCCTTTTTTGAGTATGTAGCTTAGCTTCCTGCCCAGACACTTGTAATTTTAGGACTTGACTAATTCATGTCTTTGCTAGCAAGTTTACCAGCTTATGCAGTCAGGGCACTGCAGATATCAGCCTAAATGCTCACTGTCACACCCCTCCTTCTCTCTCTTAAATGGCTCCCTAGGCACTAGGGCTGGACCACATGGAAAATTTTTTTATCAAGATACATTTTTTCATATCAGCTGACATTGATAATTATTACAATGCAATAAAGCAGCCACTGGGGACAGGTAAGCCAGTGTAGCGCTTTGTGCCGGTCCCATGCCGAATATAAGGGGAGGGCTGTGTCGGGACGGGCATCCGGTGTGAGGAGAGAAGGAAGAGTAGGGGACTGGAAGTGAGGGTAGGAACTTTGAACGTTGGCAGTCTGACTGGTAAAGGAACTGATATGATGGGGAGAAGGAAGGGTGATATATTGTGTGCAAGAGACCAGATGGAAGGGGAGTAAGGCCAGGTGTATGGGAGGTGGTTTCAGATTATTTTTTATCATGGTGTGGATGGGAGGAGAAATGAGGGAGGGGTTATCCTGAAGGAAGAGTATGTCGAGAGTGTTTTGGAGGTGAAAAAGTGTGTCAGAGAGTGATGAGTATGAAGCTGGAAACTGAAGGTATGATGATGAATGATGCTCGTGCATAAGCCCTGCAAGTTGGGTGTGAGATAGATGAGAAAGAAGGATTCTGGAGTGAGTTGGATGAAGTGGTTGAGAGTCTACCCCAGGCAGAGGAAACGGTGATTGGCCTCATGGTTAGGGAAGTGCGCTTGTCATCAGAAGGTACCATTGAAGTACCCAGAGTAAGGTACTGCCCCCAAGCAGTGCTCCCTGGCTGATAGATAATAGCTACCAACTGGATGGTACTTATGGGTTAAATGCAGAAGACACATCTCAGTGTTGTGCACTGTGTGTTGATAATTAATTCCCTCTCACTCTTTCACTGGACCAGACTTCAATGGGCATGCTAGTGTATGGAACAGTGATGATGAGGAGGGTAGGTATGGTGTCAAGGAGAGGAAGGTCAAATGGCAGTGGATTTTGCAAAAAGGATGGAAATGGCTGTTGTGAACATACTTTAAGAAGAGGAAGGAGCACAGGGTGACATAAAAGAGTGGAGGATGATACGCACAGGTGGATTATATCCTATGCAGAAGGGTTTGTCTGAAGGAGATTGGAGACTGCAAAGTAGTGCCAGGAGAGAGCGCAGCTAGGCAACATAGGCCGGTGGTCTGTAGGATGAATTTGGAGATCAAGAAGAGGAGGAGAGTGAGTGAAGAGCCAAGGGTCAAACGGTAGAGACTGAAGATGGAGGACTATATGGTGGAGACCAGGGAGGAGTTAAGACAGGCACTGGGTGGTAGTGAAAAGTTACCAGAGAGCTGGGCAACTACTGTAGAATTGGTAAGGGAGACAGCTAGAAAGGTGCTTGGTGTGACATCTGGACGGAGGAAAGAGGACAAGGAAACCTAGTGGTGGAATGAGGAAGTTCAGGAAAGTACACAGAAGAAGAGGTTTGTTGAAGAAGAGGTGGGATAGCCCAAGAGATGAAGTAGACAGGAGTACAAGGAGATGAGGCGTAGGTTGAAGAGATAGGTACCGAAGGCTAAAGATAAGGCATATGGCGAGTTGTATGAGAGGTTGGACACTAAGGAAAGAGAAAAGGACGTGTACCGACTGGCTACGCAGAGGGACTGAGCTGGGAAAGATGTGCGGCAGGTTAAGGTGATAAAGGACAATGACAGAAATATACTCACAAGTGAGGAGAGTGTGCTGAGCAGATGGAAGGAGTACTTTGAGGGGTTGATGAATGAAGAGAATGAGAGAGAGAGAAGGTTGGATGAGGTGGAGATGGTGAATCAGGAAGTGCAGAGGGTTAGCAAAGAGGAAGTAAGGATGGCTATGATGAGGATGAAGAATAGAAATGGCTATTGGGTCAGATGATACACCTGTGGAAGCAGGGAGGTGTTTAGGTGAGATGGCAGTGGAGTTTTTAGCCAGATTGTTTAACACAATCTTGGAAAGTGAGAGAATGCCTGAGGAGTGGAGAATAAGTGTGCAGGTACCGATTTTCAAGGATACGGGTGATGTGCAGTGCTGTAGTAACTACAGAGGGGTGAAGCTGATCAGCCACAGCATGAAGTTATGGGAAAGGGTAGTGAAAGCTAGATTAAGAAGAGAGGTGATGATTAGGACAGTGGAAGGGTGGGGATGCAGGGAGCGCAGCTGGTGAAGGTGGAGGAGTTTAAATACTTGGGATCAACAGTTCAGTGCAATAAAAATTTGCCAGATGAAAATACCATGGCAGACTCTATTACCGAAATGTTGGCAAAGTCTACATCAAGGCAACATTTTTGCTTAAAATTTCATTAGGACTCCCTTTAAACAGCTTCATTACATGAAAATGATCACAAATTGACTGGACTGCAAACTGAAATCTAATTTCAATAAATAAATCAAAAATAACCATCTTTGTCGTTGAATGTAACACTAGAGATCGCTGACAGTACGTTTCCTGACCGCACCGCTGCTCATTCCAGGGGACGGGTTCGATATTGCTGCCGTCTGTGACTGCCAGTGCTCGCATTCTGTATGTTCTACTGGACGGCAATTCTACCGGTGGAGAAATAATTTCCTTAGTATTGCCGGTTTTGTTTGGCGCAAGTTTAAAATACACAGCACCGGTCCATTACACGTCCAACTTTACACTGCCATAGTGCCAAACCACCATCACCTTCGTACCTTGTGTATATACAGTATTTCCCATTTAAAAAGATGCTGCAGATGCTAAGCTGTCGCCTTCTTCACAGACGCTTGATGTTTCCACTGAGCAAAATGTAATATCTTAAATGACTCAGGTGTGTTACCAAAACAGTAGCATGAGGCATGCTTCGCTAACTCAATCAACACCAAATGATTGGGTGGAATTGCATTCGCTTCTGTGATGTGTTCCATCAAGCAGTGCCCGTTGCTGACAGTTCAAAGTTTCTCATTTTCTTATTGCTTACAACGATAAATGTATATATCATTTATATTGCCCAGGCCCAACAGGCACCCATCTCCGTCAACAGGCTCCTTAAAATCCGAGTTCCATCTCGCCCTCTTGGGTCCGCAAACCAGGCCATTGGGAGCTCGCTATACGTCAGAAGTCTCACTCCAGACGCGATTAAACCACCGTTTTTCAAGACGGGATATCAGGAGGCTATGAAAAAGCACTTTCGTTGCATTCTAGATGTAGTATTATTCCGATTTAGTTCTGGGAGCAGCAAAGTGTCAAAATTATAATTCGACACAGGTCTGGGTGAATAGTTAATATTGATGAGAGATAATTAGTTAATTAGTTAATTAGTAATTAGTAATAATTAGTGTTACACTCACTCATCGCCATGGATAAGAACGTACATGACTCCTCCAACTAGGTAACAAGCCTAACACTATACTTAATATATTTGTGGACCTGGGAATGAATTGATCAGAATGATGCAGCACAGGGATCGTCAGGGTGAACAGTCCAGACTTTCCTCTGTCTGTTCCTCTCCTCCACCTGCAGACGGGTTTCCTCTGGGCATTTCAGTGTCTCTAAATGGCCCTTAATGTATGACTGGATGCCCCACGATCAGCTGTCATCAAGGTATGGGCGTCCCCTGCTTACTGGGACAGTCAGCAAGTTGTCCTCACCTTGCAGCTGGTAAGGGATCGGAAGATGGACATATGCGTACATTCTACAAGCGAATGCTGCTGGTTCTCAATTACCTTTAGAATTTGCTCAGCCTTCAGAAGGGTTTGTACAGGATTTCTGCATATCTGCCAGTCCATGTTCGACAAAGGTATATGAGGAAACAGCGGGGGGGGGGGGGAGGGGGGGGAGTCCCATCCAGGGGAGTCCCATCCTAAGCCCCCCAACCACAGTGGCTCTGCACCGGATCTGCGCTGATGCAGGCCTAGGCACAACACTGTCCCTAATAAACACGCATTCGTTTGCTCAGTGACACGGCACCTGTTACTATCATCATCTCAATAACCCTATTCGTACATTATCTCAAGCGATACACTCCGAAAACCAAATAATATGCAATATGCAATTTCAAAACAGTACCAATGAGCACCTCCGAGATTCTCAGGGAGCTTCTGGTCGAGGTCTCATCTTCCTGAAGGCCCTGGTTTGTCAGACTAAATGAAGAAGCACGCTTAGATGGACAATAAACATTGAAAAAAGTTGGTGAAAACTTCCATTTTATGACTAAATACAGAACATACTACATCATTTAGCTCCTTCTACACATACAAATTCAGTTTTGAAATGTACACATGAATGTGTAATGGAAGCAAGAAAGGTGGATTTGATTTAAGAAACAAAAGCTGAAATTAGAGATCATCCCTGTTTGTGTGCTGAAAATTGAACTATACCTTTCCCACTCGGTGTGTGTGTGTGTGTGTGTGTGTGTGTGTGTGTGTGTGTGTGTGTGTGTGTGTGAGCGTGTGTGTATGTGTGTGTGTGAAG
>JAODKC010000039.1:13789962-13800991 GCA_026777985.1 Mormyrops attenuatus | reverse complement strand
GCGCCGCGCCGGGCGGGGGGGGGGGGGGGGGGGGGGGGGGGGGGGGCGGCCCGCCCCCCCCCCCCCCCCCCCCCCCCCCCGAGGCAGACACCAAAGATCCCACATCTGCTACACAGATTCTGCAATCACTGCTGTACAGTGACTCGAGACCTCCTTGACATTTAATTTGGCATCTTATTAGCAGGATTTTGGACACCCTGCCTGTCACTGCCAAAGCGATGCATCAGTGCATATGCAGTTAGCCTGCTGTTCTTTCCCACTGGCCAGTATGCCTGCTTCTCCAGCCTTACTGCACACAGATTCTCTGCTTACATTTGCTTTTTTTTTTCTTTCACATTTATATGCAAGCAAACCGCCAGGAGCAATAATGCTATATATTTACCATATGGAAGAGGGTCCAAGAGGCCCAAAATACAGTGGTACCTCGGTATACGTCCCCTTTGGAATAAGTCCAACTTGGTATACGTCCTGTTTGTACGTGAAAAAGTTTGCTTAGTATACGACCTTTGTTTGGAATACGACTCGCGTGCTAGAACTTGTATGGGTCAAAATGAGTCATGACACCGCGCGCTACCCTTGTTTACCTCCCTCAAGACAAAGCCACGACTGCCCACAAGCGTCAGTACGCCAGTTGCTACCATTCAGTGAACGCCCCGCGCTATAACTTTTCACGTGATTTTGTGTTCTTTCGCATTTTTTCAGAAAGGTAAAGTGAGGTGAAATTTTCGTTTACTTCATCTAATTGCTTTTGTATTTATGTATTTTTGTATTAAGCAGTGTTTCACTTATTTTATACAATCCCACCAATGTGTAATATGCCAATAACTATAGGATTTTTTTTCATTTCACTTTATTTCTTATGGGAAAAATTTGTTTGGTATACGTCCTGTTAGGTATGAGTCCAGGGATCTGGAACGGATTTAGGACGTATACTGAGGTACCACTGTACTTATATCACTTTAAAATGCCACACAAATTGACAGTCAAGCAGGGGGAAAAGTACCAGCAATGAAACAACTGAAGAAATTAATCTGAACCATAGCTAATAATAATAATAATAATAATTTTTACTTTAAAAAAAATTCAACTAGTAGGATAAGTCGGTGACACAAGTACTTTGAAAAAGACCAATAAATGAAATATTTGACAAATTTCGGTTCGCCTAAACAAAGTATCAGACACATCTAGCACTACTCTCTTCCCATATAGAAAGCAGTAAAAACATGCGGTGTAAATCAGGTCTTTTCAGATTCAAGGGTTTATAAAGGCCAGACTCTCGCCTGGTACTCAATCGTATGGCTTTCTGTGGCGTCTCCTGCTGCACGGCAAGGCTGCGATTTACGAGGTTCTTAAACCCACCCAGCCGGCATTAAAACTTTTACAACAAGTTGCTTAAGAAGCAGCAAAAATGTGGAGAGCGCCCGTCAGCATGAGAGGCCGATTACTACAAATCGCAGAATAGCGTTAATCCAGTGAAAATAAGCCCAATTTAAGGTTTGTTTAGCGTATCAAACGAAATATGAATCAGACCCAAATGAGCGTCACCGCGGAAGGTATTGATGAGCGCTCCACCCACTGACTGAAGAGATTAGGCGCGCAGAATAAAAAGCTGATAAAATCTGTGTCACCATACTGCATTTTACTGCTACTACATTCACACTTCACTTTTGTTTTGCAGCACGCTGCAATAGCTATTCCCCTACGCCCCCCCTCAAGCTAATTTCAGGGCGGGGGTGGGTACAAGCATCCCTCAGGGGGCTCTTTGATGCTTAAGGTTTAGAATGTATATGTTTTAAGATAACTACTATTTCATAGATATTTTTAAAAAGTACGATTTATTGAGACATTTTCTGGCTGCAAAAACAGCAAACCTTTTTAATATGTACTTATAAGTATAAATAAAGTATTTAATTGATTAGTTTTGATCATTTGCAGGCTTATTGCTTGGCAGACCAAAAAAGTACACCGACCAAACCCTAAGTTACAGTATAACTAAATAAATAACTATAAATAGTTGGGCTTCTGGTCCCCGAACTGGTCACGCATATTAATCCCTGTTTATTCATTATTTTATCCCGCAGTAAGCAGAGGGCGGGAGGGCAGGCAGGACACTGGGACGGGCACTCTGCCGCCTCTCGCTGCGAGAGATGGATACAAAGGGGATTTCAAACGAAAAGCCGGCAGTAATTGCAGGGCTCGGCGTTTTCGGGAGCTCGTGACGCCCAGTCGAGGCGTCACTGCAGGAACAAGCAGCCGCTACCCAGCTAGGGGCTTCTGATCTCACGGCCGGCTTTAAAGTAGCTCGCCATCATAAATAAATCCCAAAGAAAGCAAGCAGCATTCTGCGGGGGGGGGGCATGGGGAGCTCCTGGGGGCCTGTGATGATCTGAGGGTGGGCAGCAGGTCTGTGTATGTGTGTGTGCGTGTGCACATGTGCGTGTGTGTGTGAGAGTGGGTATGTACAGGTGACTTTTGGGGACCAAGATGTCCACAACTCAGCTTTCATCTTCATTCTTTAACCAACCCTCTCCAAAAATCCACAGGATGAATGAACAGTGAAAAAGGCTGCCTCTCCCCTGAATACTCGCAGGTTAACAGGCGAACGCTGACACACACACACACCCTGACACACACATGCATGCACAATGACACAGACACGCGCACACGGATAGCCAACATTCCTCTCTCCCCAGCCATCAGATGGTTCGTAGCCTCTGACGGTCCGTAAGTCCTTTCCCGGCTCCTGGGGGCGTCTAACATATCGGCCTGTTACCTAGTGCCTCACCAGGTTCACAGAGTGCCTGTTTTTAAATAAGCTACAGACATTTGGCGGAAAACCTCTTGCCACACCATTACCATCTTATTCCTTGGGTACAACACAGTAAACTGATGCTTCAAAACAGTTCCATGTACAGATATGAATAGATAAACTTCAAACTACTGAAGGAAATACAAGTACTGTTTAAAACATACCTTGGAAGAATAAAATATTTGACAATACTTTTTTACAGGGCTCTATTAAAGATGAAATATCTCCATCTGAAATGAGTGACATACAAATTCACAAACCACAGTCTATAAACCATTATGTTTTATTCTGTCAAGTAAGGAATACATTATAAAGGTTACAGGCAGTTTCCTTGGTAACAAACACACACACACACACAAAAAAAAGTCTGTTGACAGACTGGAAAAGGGCTGGAGAGCAGCAACGTGGAACAGGCGAGGGGCTACTTACTAAAATCTCCGGTCAGGAAGAGGGCCTCCGCCCCTGGGGCCCACTCCCGGAACAGGAGCCCGTTGTCGGGCTGCCGGTTGACACCAAAGTTCTGGTAGCTGAGCGTGAAACGGTCGAAGCCACCCTCTGCCTCCTCCAGCAGGTGGAGCTGCTTCTGGAACAGCTCATACCTTCAAACACAGCACACACGACAGCACCTTCACTATCGATGATTACAAATACTGGGTTCGGCACTATATACTCACATTAAAAATGAGTGACCATTTTCAATGTTTTTTCAAGATGTATAGGAAAAAAACTGGGATGATATGAGAAATTAATAAAACTCATCAACTTGCACCCCCAACTTGAACTTTTTCGTTATGACGACTGTAACTGTCAAAATTGTACTGTAAAGAAACCAGCATATTTTAGGTCAACAGCCCAGCGTCCTAGCAGAGTGCCACCTGCAGGCCAGTCTGCTTCATTCTGCTGATTTCAGCCAGACAGTCTCCTTGATGAGTGTCTCCATCGATGTCAAAGTGCATTGCGCCACCCCCTCAGCAGCAAACCCGTTCAGCATATCAGAATGAGAACCTCCCCCAAGGTGCCTAGTTAAATCATTCAACTCGCCAAACTCAGACCAGAGCCAGATCAAGGCGTCCGACGAATCTTTTAGTACCAGTGACCCTACAGACGAGGTGAGCAGCACCCCCACCCCCGCACCCCCCAGCTGTCCTTTGTGGACTCCCGGCTGATTCTCGAAAAAGCTTCAGAACCCCGTCTAATGCCGCTATCTCGCTGGAACTTATGCAAATGCATTCGTGTTTAGTTCAAAGGCAAACAATAACACGTTTTCCCCTGGACCCCCATATATCTAATGAACCTGTTACACGTTTACATCTGGCCTGCGAGATACTCCACTGAAAGCCATTCTCCTCACAGAACCGGGCCTCAGTTCCTTCTAATCATCGCCGGGCACTTATCTCAATATTTCCAGCACATGGGGGGAAACACTGTCAGAGGCGGTAATGAAAATGCCAACTGCAAGAACTAAATAGGGCCAGAAAGCACAATTGCACTCCCCTAAATTAGCAGAACCCCACAGAAGGGCTGGATACACTCAAAACACAAGTACTTTTAATAACGTTTAATCGGTTAAGCCTGGCCAATAGGAGCAACTGATCAGGTGATGTCAGCGTCATCTTAAAGAGGTTGGCAACATTCCGCGGGTCGTGACCTTACACAGGTTGCTAGGAGACCACCATTAAGAAGAGGAATAATATTAGGAAAGTAATATGACCGGTGGCCACACTTCTGCTCTTAAGTTAATATCATATCCAGTCTCATATCTCCCCCAAACAGCCATTGGTTGGGTTGCAGCATATCGCAATATTGGTACTGTAACTGTAAAAATATATGCCATTTTCAGAACAATATCGCGCATGACTCACATCCAGAATGGAGTCTCCTTTAGTCGGGGATGCATTAATACGTGCATAACTAATCCCTCCCATTTATTGTCTACCGAAGCTTGGCAAGTTAACCCAGGTACAACCCAATGGAAGATACTGAATAAATGCCTAATGTTATCAAGCATGTTCATTTTAGTTTGCCTTTATTGCTACCGATTCATATTGTCTCCCGCCTTCACTTATAAGTGGCAGCGGATTACTGCATGGCGGACTCCACGAGCCGGTACAGCGACAAGCTGCACGCGGGAATTCCAAAGTCAGAAGTGCACCTATCACAAACCGCGGCGGAGGCGCGAGAGCCGAGGCGTGACAAGATAAAAGGATGCTGTGTGTGCTCGGGGGGGGGGGGTGGCTTTGGTAAATTCCCGGAGCACACCACTGCACCTGTGAAGCTGAAAGCACTCAATAGAAACAAAATCTTACAGCGGTGTAGATACTACTGACCATATAGCAGGGACAGCAGGAAAATAACTGCAGTCTTAACAAGTTTTGTTCATTGCAGCAAAAAGTTTGGTTGCCAGCGAAGCATTGAATTAGAGCTAAAAACTGGGTTTGGCACCAGGGAACAGTTGCCTCACCCACACTAAACTTAGATCAGCCCCCCACCTCACCACCCAGTGCATCTTAATTAGGAAAATCCAACCTTTAAGCAGAGATGGCTTTTCCAATCAAAACGATGGGTACCTGCACCACCCGGCGCAAAACAGCGCTGCAGTTCGCAAACTATTGCGCCTCAAACGCCGGTCCATTTGATAACACGCCATTACCCTCATTACTGCAGCGAGGCTGAAAGACCAGGAGGCTTTTAGCTTTTCCTGCACAGTAATCAGTGTCTGGGCTCTGGTAAGGGACGTACATTTATCCTTAACAGGCAATTTTGTCCCAAGCAACGAACACACATGTCCTACTACAACTGAAGGTTAAAAAAAAACAGCACATTGCTCATCTCAACAAAGTAAAGATCAAGCTTTTAGGCTGTCTCACAAGCGCTACCGTTCAAGATTTAAAGTCCAGACAGACTGTACTTTGCCTTTGATGTCTTTCAGTTAAACCACACACAGACCTTAAAAAACAATCATAGTGGGTCAGTCTTAATACCTTTATGCCAATCTCCCAACATACAGCTACATACAGGGGGCTCGTGGTTATCTACTTATCAATTGAGAAAATTTCTATAACTGGGTATTTCACTCAAGCAATTCAAGAGCAGGGTAATAATACTACGCTCTTTTGCCAGATGTAGTAACCATGCTTTCCTTCTGCCTTGCTACCAATCTCCACCCATCCAGCCACCCATCTGACCTCGCCACATTTTCTCAGGGACAAGAAAAAAAAACAAAAAACAAAACCCCTCTTATCCTTGAGGCAATCTCAAATGAGGTTTATCAACTAAAAAAAGATGTTTGATAGACTATTTTTCAACAGACATGAAATGGGTGGAAAAGAAATGGCAATAACAATTTCAATCTTCAGTGGATCTCAAGCATAACATCTGATCACAATATGAAAATATAGATTCTCTTTCGTTTTGTCATTCAAACAAACACAGCAATGGCCAAAAGTACATTTGATGTAATTTTTAATTTTAAGTATTGAGAATTTGCAGTGCTTCAGTTCAGGTCATGCACTGTGTATACATCAGCAACATATGCTTGTTTGTTCACCCATCCATCTACTATATGCTTATCTTAGCCAGGGTCAACAGTGATAGTGCTGTTTATTCTGAATCTAATGTGGCCCACAACCCTGAGTAAGGATAAGTGCTTGGAAGAGGGAAGGATGGATAATTTAATACAATATGTGTGGCATTATGTCCATGAAGCGAATGTAGGCTCTGGCATGAGACAAATGGAGTTTAACAGTGAGTGGGAAGCACAAGCTGCGATGCAGCCAAGGTAGGTCCGCTTCCATAAGCCGTCTCCCGCTTTGCTCCGGCAGAACTTCAGGCGCTGCCGCTCTCACGCTCCCTGCTCGGTGCTAAGGGAGAGGACACGCAAGCAAAGAGGCGTTTGCCGGGCAACACAAACGATGACAGCTCAAGCCTCCAACAGCACACCGGGAAAATATTCAACTCATCTCTGCCGACTACAGAAGTAGTCATGTAGCAATAGCCTGCTTATTGCCAAACGGCATCCTCTAACGGACCAGGAACCAACCTTTCCTGTACGGGAGGAAGACGACTACTGTGCTACGTTGTCTTTGTTCGTGCTCTGCCCGGACACCAATCTGTACTTACAACACCATGTTCAAATCATTTATTAGGCCAGACATTTACCACCATGTGAAATTGTACAGATTAGAAATATGCTAATAATACAGCATATATTCAATTCAAATAATTCAGCTAGCACAGATTCCCTAAAGCACATTTGGACATTCATACTTTTTCCCAGTGTTCAGGTGACCAAGACCTAAATGAATTTGTCTTTAAACTGGTCAAAATGCATCCTCAGAAACAGCAGAGCAAACAGGCAGACAGCAAGAGCGGTCAGCTTCTAGTGAGCACCTCTTGCATATATAAGGACCTGCTTTTCAAAGATGCGTCACCGGTCACAGGCATTTTTAAACATTTATTCCATTAGTCTCTTAGTCCAAGGATCCTTGGCTGGCTTTCAGTGTCAATCCAAAGCATAAATAAATAAATATACAGGTATAAGGCATATTCGAGTGGCAATGTCTTTTAAGCCTTCTGCCACTAGATGGAACTCACAGAATGCCGAGTGCATTCCATTCACTACCACGCGATCGCCTCACAGACCCCGGTGACTTTTCTGTTACGGTACATCTGCACGCTCTCCTAAATGAATACCCGCTACGACGCCGTTAGACATTAACGGTTACGCGGCAATGACGGGAAACGGGGCCACTGATTGCCCCTTCCTCAGAATCAGTCCACGTCTCAAAAAAATAAAAAGCAAAAGAACTGTGCTGGCAAGTAAAAGAGGTTTTAGGGTTTATTTCGATAGCGGTTATCTATCGATTTAACAAATTTACAAATATAATGCAAAAGTAAAACCTTTAAATGCTAGCACAACATTCCAGAGCTAGTTTCAGAAACAGAACTATGTGAAAAGTATCCCAGATTGGCCTGAACAATGTAACAAAACAGAAGAGTGTAAATGAATGAAGGATGTGGCTCTCCCACGGGCTGCTCCATCTGCCCCCCCCGAGGGCCATGCGTCGCGATGTGAGACGCTCAGCATCCTGCGGCGATTCTGGGCTCCCCGCTTGTTCGCCGCCAGCTTCGCCCGAAGCCCAGGGAGCGTCTCCGCTCCGGCAAGCACAGGAGGGAACCGGCGCGCGCGTTGCCATCGTCAAACCCGACAAAGGCTGCTTTTAACATGTCCGTCTCCGTCTGCTTCCCAAGAATGGGCTCAGTTCTTGTGGGGGGAGACAATGGAGAAATTTCTCTTGAGGGTGCCCCTCATCTTTCGGTGCTTCTTTACGGCCCAGGGGCTCCATTCTCCTCAGATCGCTTCTGGGCAGCTCTGGAGATCCGGGGCTAGTGCAGTTACCATTTTTGCTTCCCTGTGATTCCGTTCATCGTCATCTGCTTGTCCCTTCAGTTGGTTTCCTTCCGTTTGCGTCATCCTGTCTGGTCCATACGGCTCCGACCATCCATCTTCACCTTTGTTCAGCTACAACTATCGTAGTTCCGAAACCGGGATAGCCCCAGAGGGAAAAAAGGAAAACAGATGGCCGTTTCCATCGACCGTCCACATCACAGGGCAGGGCGGAAAGACCTCTTTGATCGCCCACCGTGTCGTTTCACAGTCGAATTAACGTTCCACTCGGGCCTCCGTGGAAACGATGTCGCTTTATGCCACGTTACATCAGAGAGACCATTTGCACGGTAAAATTCAGGCGAAGGGGCGTCTTTCTCATCACCCATAAGGCCAGGACATCCAGCCTGCGGGTCATGCTGACAAAGCGAATGCTCCCAACGGGACCTTGATCTGTATGCAAACAGCCATTACCCAGCATTACGTGCAGTTCAGTGTGTTTAGTGTCCAGATGCTTATAGGTGAATCATACAGATATACAGGTGGAGTAATTCAGGTCAGGTACCTTGCTCAAGGCTAAAATAGCAGGGCACCCTCTTGGGACTCAAGCTCACACCCCCTACTGGCCTGGTGCTGCACATAAACGGCCAAACTTATGCAAATGCTTATTAAACATACTCATGGTTCATCCACCCCATCCGCGACAAACGATGTTTTACTTTAAGGGAATCCTGGACTGCCAGCTCCAGTGCCGACATGCCCTGTCTTACATGCGGCAGCTGGCCCTCAAGCCTGTGAAAAGGACGGGCTCAAACAGCAACGTCTCAAACAGGGGTGGGGAACCTGATCCATGGAGAGCCGGTGTGGGTGCGGGTTTTTGGTGTGACCTCTCAATCAGCCGATAACAGTGGGTCCCCAAGACTGGAGTTGAGAATCACTGTTTTATTACTGGCTGACTGAGAGGTCATCCCAAAAACCTGAATTGGCCCTCCAAGGATCACGCTCCCCACCCCTGGTCTAAAGCAAAGAGAAAGCAATAATGCTGGACAAAAGTCACATTTTAATTGCTTTTAATGCACACATAATTACACACAGCTTGATGCCAATGAGAAACCGATGTGAATTTACTTGAAGTACAAATCTGTCTCTCAGGCCGGTAATTATATTCATTTATGTATTATATACTGTCTATACCTGCATAATGATAGTTATTCCACTCTACACCAGAATGGAAGATCCACAGCTATTGGAATGTAATTATACGAGTAAACAATTTCAATCCATCCAGCAAAGTTTATTTCATATACATCGATTTCCCATACTGCCTTCTCACAGCATTTTGGAAGCTCTGAAAAAAAGTATACTTTCAGACAACTTTCAGGCCCACAAGATCAATCAGGTCATATCACAAAAAGTCAGTGAATGGTAGCCTTCAGCATATTTTACATCCATCCATCCATCCATCTTCCAACCATTTAACCTGGATAGGGGTAGTAAAGCCTGCAGTCTAACCCAGAGTGCATCAGACAGGGGCACACCCTGGATGGGATGCCAGTCCATCACAGTACGTACACACACACACACACACAAACATTCGATAGGCAACTTAGAGATACCAATTCATCTAGTTGCCTACCTGCCTGGAGTGGCCAGGCAAAATGCATGCAACACAGACAGAACGCGCAATATCTGCACACATGGATAGGGGACAGGACCCTATCTTTATTTATTAAAATTATATATTTGTGTACACACACACACAAATACAGTACACACACACACGTACACATATATACATAGAATGTTACTCATCAAGGCCTAGATGACACAGCAAAAAGAAAAAAAAAGACAACATTAGGAGCAGGTATTTTATGTTCTCCTACAGTCCCATACCCCCCCCCCTCCCCCCAGCCCAGGGCAGACTTCTGTGTTCATCCCCAGTCATTTAAACCTGCTCAAGGCCTTTCAGTCAAAATGATAGGTATCTGAACTTACAATCACACTGCAAAGTCTAAAAGGTCCCCTCGCTGAGGGGGATCGATACCAGTGCCACGTTTTCACATCGGCGGTCACCACCCACGGTCCCACGTTAGGCCAGTGCAAACAGACGGAGCTAAAGGAAAATCAGCACTGCACAGCTCAGGCTTTTAGGGGGGTGGGGTGAGCAGCAAGGCCCGGAGCGGCCACTCGACAGTCATCCCAGTACATGTTATCGCCTCTGGTGACGGCAGTCCAGACGGGCTAATAGACCACTTATCGCTAAAGGAACAAGTTGACAGGCTTCGAAGATCAGGCCTCGCTGCTCGGAGGGAAGAACAGAAGCCTTGTCTATGTGTCCCTATGCTGCCAGTCACGAGTTTGCACAGAATCCCAAATTACTATTCTGCCGATTAACTGCAATGTCATTTCCAGTGACTTCTGTTCACATGTGTGGGTCTTTGACCTCTCTGCCATTCACCGCCTATCTCAATACTCATGTTTCTCTCCAGTGTCCTCATTTAGCGTCAGCGGTCACACCATCTCAGTGCTGACAGAACTTGCAGTTCGATGCAAGAAGTTAAACCAACAGTGGGCGTAACTGTCCCATCCCCCCCTCCCACTTGCCCGATTTGTGATCTGAACCATGTGGCTCGTTGCTGGCTTCAGCATTTGAGTCCAGGCACACCCTCAGCCAGTAGGGTCACCTCCCACCTCAGAAACAGCCATGACCCTGCAGGAGGCAGTGGGGGCCCGTTTCAGCAAGCGGGGGGGGGGGGGCAACAAAGCTGATAAGTTATTAAACAAAAAATATGCAACAAAATAATAAAACAAAAAAAGAATTAAAAAAAAATAAA
>JAODKC010000039.1:13773308-13789952 GCA_026777985.1 Mormyrops attenuatus | reverse complement strand
CCCCCCCCCCGCCCGCCCCCCCCCCCCCCCCGGGGGGGCCGCCCCCCGCAATGCTGCTTCGGTCTGACACAATAATTATGCTACCGACTTATCACACGAAATATGGATGTAACCTCGATAATTTTTTCTGACCTCGATATTGGCGAATGCCGTTTACGTAATGATGAATAGGGATGAATGCCACCAACATTTCAAACAGTTGCGCTGTTTCCGCTCTCTCGTCTGCTCTGTGTAGCAGGCACGGCTAAGGGCCGATTCATTCTTCACGTCACACCATGCGCACTCCAGTGCAGGCCACAGTGTTCATACTTCTAGTGTTAACACCTAGCAAAACTGCTCTTAAAAGCCACATTTATGAAGTGCAGTTTAGATGATATACGAATGAATATGAACTTTACTAAAACTCACCGTGCACTATGAGCTTACAGTACACAAGACAGGGGTATAATCATTAAAAGAAAAGATTTCCTGAAATAAAATGACATACGAAAATGAAATTTAAATATTGGTGTCGAAACCAACTGAGGTAAAATAAAAAATCTCAAATACTTCATGTTAGACTTGAATGAACTTGAACCATAGAAACAGCCAATGGCCAATGAATGATTGAGGTTTGCTTGTGTCTCTGGGCCGAACCTCCACAAAACTGGGTTGATTGTGTGGCTTTATTTAAGATATTTTTGACATTCCAATTTCAGCCCGTGAATAGTCTTAAGAATTAAAATCTCATTGCTCTTTGAAAGAGTATACTCGAATTATTATGATCTAATATCATCATAATATCAATGGCATCAAAATTATCTTAAAATGACAATAATATCATTTATCGCAATTATTTCTGGGACAATATATCGAGGAACAGAAGCAGTTATCGCGAGAGGTTTAATGATGCTCTCACCCCACTTCACATGGTGCGTGTGACCCTGCCTGGTATTCTGGTATTAATGTCATAGGGAAGGTCAAGAAGTTAAATACCGAACAATAAACCAGGTCCATTCCAGACAAAAATGTGAAACATAAATATACATTTCTGCTTTTACTGTTAGACAACATAAAAACCAATCTACATACAAGCCCTAGTGTATGATACCAGCCCCCGAAGTGGACTATAACTGCCCCTTAATAGTTTGGCAGAATAAGCAGCGGGTCCATTTATTCCACTCACTACCTATAATCTGAAAAATACACGACAGAAGGTTTTTAAGTTTTCTGGAAAAACACTTGACAAAAGTGTTTCTGTGCAAAAAAAAAATAAAGGAATGACTCATAAAAATGAATAATTTTGACTGACTTAAGTATCTTACTACATGTGCCATTACGGAAACTGAAGCCAGTTATTCACACCAAAGGTAGCCATTTACAGTCAAGTAAATCGCTTCTTACGACAGAAAAAAAAAACATTTTATGGTTCCTATGACCTGAATGCACCCTCTTAATAATAAAAAAAAAAGTCAGCGACATGTCTTATGCTGCAGACAAGACGGGGTCTTGCACAACAGTTAAACACCCCCCTTTTCCACTGCTAAAACAAAGTGTTTTCAGATTGATCCAGATGTGCACCACACCCATTTAACGTTCATTTTTCGATACCAGCTTTCACCCATCTAGCGTGACACTCACGTTTTCAGACTCTCACACTCACGCAAGAAATCTTAGGGCTAATAATAGTGCTTCATCGTAAACCCAAAATCAGCTACATCAAAAGCGTTGATTGTTTCCAAACCCTACAGACTATTTACAAGGTAACAGAACTTTTACATACATGCAAATGCGTGTGCAGACTAATCTCGAACTGAAAACCTCACGCCGGCCGGCCGATCAAAGTTAGCAAACCTGCATTTGGATAATAACAGAAATATTTCACGTGCAGACAGGACCCACCATAATTACGGAAGCGGCGAATATTCGTTCCCTTGCAACTTAATGTACTACTGAAGCTTTTCAATAAAAATAAAACAACAAATGATAAAATATATTTGCGTACTGGAGCCTTCGGTAAACATAACTGAGTTCATTAGCAGTGTCTCACCAAAAAAGCCGTTTGAATATTGGGTTATTTGGGTACCATTTCTTTAATTCATTTATAAATCATTATATTTTCGGAAAACTTTCCTTAGCTTCCGATACGAGGAATTAAACGCGTTTAACGCGTTTGTTTATTTATTTATGTAAATAAAAGGACGCATCGACTTTACCTTCTAGTGGAAAGTGGTGATAAAATTAAAAAACTCAAAATGGGCGCATATTCACTATCTGGAACACGTTTCTTTTCCCATATTTTGTTACATATTATGCATTTGAATCTAATGAAGAGAGCTTTCCCACCTGATGTTCTGTTCCCAATGGGATTCATAGCAAAAGCATCCATCGAGACTTATCCATAAACTAAACCCGGCTCACATCAGTATATTTAAAATCTACATTTCATGCATTGCATAGTATAAATTAAGATAAACATATAGAAACACATCCAGTGTTAGGATCCTTAGATTTGTAAGTTATATTTTGAACAATGTTTCTGCTCTTTTGAGGGTAACAGGAAGGTTGAGATCAGGGCTGCTCATTCCTGCTCCTGGAGATCAATCGCCCTGCAGAGCTTAAGTGCAGCTCCAATTTAACACACCAGATACAGATAATCAGGTCCTTCGGTAGCTGAAGCTGAGCTCTGCAGGGCGGTAGGTCACCATGAGCAGCCCTGGCTAAGATAGTTAACTAGTTGGCTCATTCAGCAAACCAGAAATTAATGTAACTAACGGTGAGCATGAAGGAATCGCATCCTACCAACTTGCATCATATCAGCTTCCCTGCTCATAAAAAAAGAATCGTAACAATGAAAGGTGTATAATGTCACACATTTGACAAGCCTGTGCAGTCGTTAGAATGACCCTGAACATCACAGCCAGACCGTACCGCTGTCACCTTCAGCAATATCAACGCTAACACCGTATGAATTTGAATATTACTGAATATATATACACGCACAAACATAGGGATACATAGAAAACACAGGGGTTCTGACTTTCACGGCGCGAGCCGCGCATGTCATATTGTCTATTTTGTTAAATACTAAACATTACCTCCTCTGGAAATCGCTTTCGTACGGCTTAAGGTACGGGTCCATTTGGAGGAGCTTGCTAAATTTGGGGATTGTAACATTATCCGAGGAGCCAGCCATGTTCGGAAAAGCCCAAAGCAATCGAGCACCGTTGGCCAAACTGAGTGGGACGTAGCTTTACCACCAGTATACCTGGGGTATGTCAGCCAATCAAGCGGCGGCTCCGCCGTGATCGGCTTCGATCGGCTAGGCTCGGCTCCTTAAATCAGCCGAGTTCTCAAAACGGAGCGGCGCGTGGTCTTCCGAGCAGCGGAAGCGGAAGCACAGAAGAAAGGGGAAGAAGTCGAGATGAGAGAAATCATGTGCTGCAGACTGGGAGGGTCACCTTTGTGCAATAAGGCGGATGCATTATCATTGCCCTCTGATATTACTGCATATGAATGTAATATTCTTCCCGCTGCCTTCTAAAACATTAGAATAAAATGTAAAAATCCGGATGGAGTTATATGGGGTTTAAGCTCGCTAGTTTGCTGTGTAGCAGAGTTTAACCGCCTCTTCTGTGTTTATTATTAATTAACGGTGTTTTTGCTATTTTTTTTTAAGCCAGGAAATCTTTACGTAATCATGCTTTATTGGAGAAAACGGTTGTTTTTGCCATTACACGTGCATTAATGTTCTGTACTTATGTGCACATTTCACGTAAACTAAACAGCTGCAACCTTTTATATATATATATATATATATATATATATACATACACACACACACACACACTGTGTACTTAAAAGACTCGGTCATTGTTGCCTATACCGTACATGCGTTTTTAATAATATAAATGCTATATTTAATATTTCTGCAAATTAGTTACCAAGTATTTCAGGTAAAATAGCATATAATTACAATAATGGCATTGCCGAAAATGGACCACTGATCCCAGAATATAAATCCAAAATATTCCTTTTCTAGTCGGCCTGACTCAGTTAAATTCAAAGTTAAATTCAATAGCAATACGTTTTAAACTGTGGATGTTTTGTTTTGGATTAACGTTTGTGAAGGCTTGGTCGATGTCTTTGGTTTGGAGTCTCTAATGGTAACCCCTTCTTATAGATCACAGGAGCCGCTGAAAATAGAGGAGGTGCTGGGAGTGCCACGTATATTCGCTACCGGAGGTGTGAAGCTTCTGCGTTATGGGTGCACTTTGGGGCAGGGCCTAACAATCTCCCTCTGGGTTCTGTTTACTGTCAGCTACAGGTCAATATGCTACAATGTAGACAGCAGATTGTTTCTTTAAATGTTGTGAATTGCCCCAGATCTTTCCATCTGTCCTGTAGAATAACCAGGCAGAACCATTTGGCACTTCCCTCTTTTTTTAATAGTAAGCTCAATCAGTAAGGCCGTATTTCATCTATTTTTATTTCTGTTTACTTAAGGGATCTGGGTGAATTTCAGCCAACCTGTTTAAAACAGAGTTTAATAAATGCTCCGAGAACTATATTTTTCTATGCAGAAAATGCCTCATTTTAGCAGTGTGGAGCCTGTGTGTCCTGACACAGAGGTCATGTCACGTGAAGTTTCGCAGCAGGTTTCCTAGGAAGAAAAATGTTTATTAAGGCAAATCTGTTATTGCAAAAGAAACCCAAGTATCGCATGTATTATTCAGAGCCTCTCTGGCATGGCTCCATTCACTGTGGAATTGGTGTTCCGGCACCGAGTAGTAATTGTCCCATGTTTACGCAGAGATCCTCAGTAATTTAATGGGAAGTGACACATTTTTCTAGGTCAAGGAATAATGAACGAAGCCCTTGATAATAATTAAAAAGCCAATAGGCAAAATACAGTTTTGCCCCTTTGTTATACTCAGACTATTTTTTGTGCTTCGTGGCACTTACTTGAGTATTAAAGCCCCTGCAAAATGTTTCTGAAATCTCCCCCCTCTGTGTTTAGGATTAGAATTTCTTACTTACTTCAATGGGCTTTGCGGACAGCTGCGATTATACAGCAGATCTCTGAGTTGGTGGGAAGAGCTCAGTGGCGCTCTGACGAATCGGGAAACATGAGCTTTTGAGTCCGTCAGCTTTGTAAGAACATGTCCCGCCCCCAGATGTGCTGTTAATGTGGCCATGTAATTGGTCTTCCTCTTTATCCCCGCTTTTTTCCCCACTCTATCAGCATGCAACACGTGGTAAGATATAGTATGAAAATGCACAGAAATGCAGAAATTTATGCATACATAAAGAGTTGTGTTTGCATGAAAATGCACTACTGAAAAGAAGCTGGCCTGATTTATCACAGAGCAGACAATATCCGGTTCAGTAGTATAGAAATTGAAGGACATGGATAACAGGTTTGCTAAGCAAGAAAGGTACCGTGCACAGGTGTGTGTCAGTGCCGAGTGCGAAGGCACAACTACAGGGAAGGTGTGAGCTTTGCTGAGACAGCAGTGTGAGTGCACATTTTAATCCCGCCTCCCCCCGAGGACTCCTTACTGTATGTATGGAGGCTGACACCTTGTCAAAGCTGTCATGTCCCTTTAAGGGTGGGATGTGAAACGCTTCCGTTACCCAGGGTTCCCTGGGATTTGGATGGGTTGGCCGTGGTCAGAGTGAGCGAGAGAGAGAGAGAGAGAGAGAGTGGAAATGCAGGAAAATGGGAGTGAAAACAGATCACTGCCTCCTATTGATTTGTTCATAACGGCCTGTTCGATGGGCAGCACTGAATCACCTCAACAGTCAGGGAAGTGAGCCGGTGTCAGCAATTACACGATGTAAATTTTAACTGTGATGGATATTGAGAAGGGGAACAATGGAGAACAACGATTATGGCCCTCTCGGCACTCCCAAACAGAGGAAGCCCACAACGCGAGACCATTCCAGAAGGACATCACACACATTCACACTGATCCAGGTCAACGTTCTCTTGTGAGATGCAAATGTGAGAGTTGAAGCAGGTGTGCCCCCACTGCCCTGCCTGAGACATGCGGCCGATACACCGAGAGCAAAAGGGACTTCTATTCCCAGGAGAGCAGTAAACAAACAGTATTATCCGGGCTCCCCAAAAGGAATGCAGCATAGCAGAAGATAGGGCCTCCATCATGCTCCTCCCCTGATGACCATACTCCGTGCTTAAATCCACAACCGTCTGACAGATGCAATTGTTTGGATGTTCTTTAAGTTGTTTTATCCCCCCGTAATATCAATTTGGAAAAGCTGACAGCAGCTTTGATCTCACATGATGAATCTTTCATTGGGTAAATCAGGTGGGTTTGCTAATAAAGCTCCACTGACCCTATCGAGCCCCATTTTTCACTGTGTCTCAAATGTGATTAACCTGTGTTATATTCCAATAAGATGAAAGATTGCAAACCAAAGCATGTTAATAGGTATGATCCATGATCTTTGTGCAGCGGCAAGATCGTAGCCTATGAGGTTTAACCGAGGTGCGATTATTGCTGGTTGACAACTTAACCCAATTCCCCGGCAAGACGACTTGAAAAATAGTTGGCTTGGCCAATTTTTGATGGTCTTTTCAAAGATCGATTACTTTTTTTTTGTGGGCAGTGCTGGCTTAATGGTTAGTGAAGTGTACTTGTGATTGAAAGATTGCAGGTTCAAATCCCTGACCAGCAGCACACCCCTGAGGTACTCTGAGCAAGGTGCCGCCCCCAAGCGCTGAATTAGCTGCCCCCTGCTATGTCACATATGGGTTAAATGCAGAGGACACATTTTGTTGTTGTGCACTGTGGTGTGTCAACAATGATCACTTAATTCTAACATCCATTTTGTTTACCCACTTGTCCTATTCAGTGTCATAGGGGCTCCAGTGCCGTGTGGGGAAACCAGAGTATCTGGAGGAAACACCTCAATGACAGGGAGAATATGCAAACTCCACACACACCAAGCTATGGCAGAGACTCAAACCCTGGTCCTAGATGTATGAGGCGACAGTGCGAACCACTGTGCTGTCTATTGGTCTGTGTAGGTTAAAAGTAAATTTCTAAGGGAATTATTATTTTTCTGAGCCTTTGCATGATGTTTGTTAGCAGACAGTATCTCTCTTGGGAGTGACGTTCTGACGAAGCTCTTACTCCAGTAGGCCCTAGTCTCTGATGTCAGCAACGGGTTATTCTCTAATTCCACACAGTTCCGGAACATATTACCAGTTACCCTCCGTCTCCACCGTGAGATCTGGGATCATGTGACCAATCCGGCCTCAGCCTCTTCCCTTCCAGAACACCCCGGGGATAGCGCTGTAGGTACAGGTCCTGGGAGATTAAAGCGATTGCCTGTCACTAGTATTGCCTAATTGGCCGGCAAAGGATCTGGCAGCGTTTGCCAGACGCATCTACAATCTGGGTAAACATGACGTTGGACCACTGCCAACACAGCAACAAAACAATGTAGGTCACCTGTCTCGGGTGCAGAAGACTTTTGACAGCAATGTTTCTGTAGTTTATGGAGTGTTTTTTTGCTATAGATTTAGGTCATTCTTCCATCCTTGTACAAATAAAATGAATTCTATCTGTTTAGTTGCAATCTAAACCTGTGCAATGAAAAGAAATCTGATGCTATGCTGTATCTATCTTAGTAAGATGAATACGGACAAAAATTTTTACAAATTTCTGAGTTATATTTTTAAAAAGAAGCCCACACGGGAAGTAAAGAGCACAAGGCAGGGGATGCCCTGGATGGGATGCCAGTCCATTGTAAGAGTCACCCTTAATGGGTAGTTATGGAAGACAGACATTTTAAAAAGGTGCTTAGCGACAGTAGATAGGGGTGAGACAGCAAGCTGGTACTTTTTTTGAATTGAGTGATCAGAACCATTCCTATTTATCTGATTTACAATTTGATACTGGAGAATTTTTTTTTTATTATAGCCATCAGTGAAAGAGTTTCACACCCCAGCAGGATCGTCTGAGGTGTTAACTTTTATCCTTCACACCCTCCCTCTCTCTTTTTCTCCCTCCTTCCTTCCCGCCCAGCTTTCCTTCCTTTAATGTTAGTAGCGAGGATTGTAACTATATGTGTTACTCTCTGCCTTGCTTGCAGATCACAGTTGGAGAGGGTCATATTCTGAGGGGATGGATTGATTACCCATTATGCTCTGCATCTGCAGATATCAAAATTGATTTTGAATTCCATTTCTTGTGCCCGAGAATTTGCTCTTTGAAAGTATTTATGCCTCTCCTGCAAGTGAGCGATGCTCCAGGACATGGCGTGCGAGTGCACGCCTATGTCCGTCAATGTGCTTATGCCCAAGAAAGACAGCGAGAAGGTCACCCTCGTTGTCGTGTTTACATTCTGTGACTCAGATCGGGAATTAATCATTAAGTTTCCAAAACCTCAGAAATACCAGGACTTGCAGTAATTCCTGCATTGGGATGAATATATTTGACCAAGGTTATATTTGTGTTTCATTGCTCATTGGCTGGTTAAATAAAGTCTTGGGTAACTGAAGTTACCAGGGAAAAATCACTTTTGAGAAGCACCTGTTAAATATACGAAACATGTAAATATTGTGTTTTTTTAGACAATCTCTGTGCATCTCAGAGGCACTGAGTGTAAGCCAATGCTAACACACCCTGGCCCCTGCCCAATCAGCACTGCTTTAAAGATGTCCAAACGTTGTACAAATGGTGTGCAACTCCTAGCTGAGTAGCAATAAACACCAAGACCTGCACTGAAAATATCCCTCTGAAGTTACAGCTTTACTTCTTACCTGCTCCGTTTGCTTTAGTTCAAGGTTAAGTACATTTTCTAGAGTAGAGCTGGGGAGTCTCTAATGTCTTGGGGGGGGGGGGGGGATCAGGTGACTTGGGTTACTAATTCCACTATATACTGTAAAGCAGTGACTTTTTTCTTCCTTACTCCTGACCCCCACCCCCCATTTTGTGACTGACTTGCCAAAGCAGACCAACAAAACCAGCTGTATTTCTGAGTACTGTTTTGACCCCCAAACCCTGCCCAGTCCCCATAAACCCTGAAAAGAAAACCCCCATCCCCAATGAATGTCCTGTCTGCCCCCTACTGGTGTCACATGGACATGCTTGCACTTACAATCACAGCGATTCTTACGTCATTATTGTTTGATTTGTAAGTATCGTCATTCAAAGCATCTTTGATAACTAGCAAATTATCCACTATTTTTTAATGACCAAAAACGTGCTTTATTTGCCATTTGCACAAGTACATTGGAATGCTTCCAATGGCTTTGGGGGGGGGGGGGGGGGGGCGGTGTCACCCTGCACTGCCCCGGGGGCTGGAGGTAAAGTGCCTTACCCCAGGGCCCATGGACATGTGACTGTTCTGTTGAGGTAGAGGCTCAATGCGGCAATCTTCTGCTCATAGGCACAGAGACTTTGCCCACTGAGCCACTCACTGCCCCCTAACTAGTTAAATTTATACATAGTTCAATTTCTATAATACTTAAATTTATACAGTGGGGTAAATGCTAATGATGTGAAACCCCTGTAATTTGAGATTACTATGATTTGTCTGCCTTTGACTGGCTTAACTGGTTTAGCTTTTCTAACACCCTTTGGGTTAAAGCAGGCAGCTATTGACAGTGCAGCTCCAGTGACCGTTATGTTCAGTTTGCTGGGGAACAGATAATCCCCCCCAACTTCCTGCTGTCTGCCGTTCTTCCTGTTCCTGTAGAGAGATGTAACCAGCAGATGGACAGATGATCACTTCCCCCTTACTTTTCTGTAGGTACTTTCTTTTTTCTTGTTCCATATGGCACATAAAACAAGGCTTTCATATTCTGTTCCAAAGGAGATTAATCATCCTCAGTGCCGAGCCATATTGCAGCAGCGCAGAGGTCAGCCTTCGCTTCCGATCTTTCTTTCTGCCAAGATGAAAACATAACGCACGTAGACTTGGCAAGAAAATGATCTGTGAAAATCATCTATTAAACATATATGCGGTATACCATTTGGACATCAATCCAAGAACCAAGGATTTTAAAAGTTAATTTATAATCATATTAACTCCATATTAATTGCTTGCGCCAAACATGCTTTTTAATTTTGAATTCCTGATTTACCCTGACCCGAGCTAATCGATTTGATCTGAGACAGTCGATTCTAGCAGAAGCTCAGAAGGTGTTGACTGGATGCTGATTATGTTTACTAGAGCTCCTGCCGCTTCGTCCCCAGACTGACAGCCCATCTGCATCAAACCCAGAATTAAGCCTCTTTCAATACTATTAAGACTCAGGAGCATTGGCGTCGTGTTCTACGATTTCAACCCTAACCATTAATATTGTCATTCATTCTCATTTATTATTAGCCTGGAATTAAAATGATTTTGCTGTAGGAGTTTGCACTGGAGCTTCACAACTGCTCCCGTCTTAGAAAGAACAGACCTCCCTCCCTGCCAACCTAGAGGAAATTACAATCAAACAGTGAATTTTCATTCTTCTCCAAATTCGTACAGTGTTGTTTTCGTCCTGCCTTGCTCTGCACACCTCTTGGCAGGGAGTAGCTGGACATTTTGGGCCCCCTGACAAAATGTCACCTTGGGAACCCCCCTACATTATATAATTTTAGAATTTTACATATTCAAGGGCCCCTGTAAAGTGCTGGGCCCCCTGCGTCTGTCAGGGTATCCGTGCCCCTTCCGACGCCTCTGCCTCTTGGTAAAAAGGTAAACGTGCCTATAAAACCGGATTAACCCAGCCTCGTTAAGAGTGCAGCAGTAAGCGTGACGCGCAGGACCGTCAGTGCTGGTAATTTACAAAGCGTGCCAGGACTCACGCAGCAGAGTGAGCCCCATTAGAGGCCGGCGTTTGCTAAATGCCGTATAAAATATAAAGGGATGCGTATGAATATTTAAAGCGCACGCAGGCTGCTTCCCCTGAAGTGGCTGAGTCATTGCGCTGAAGCAGCCCAGTTGACGTAAGAGAAGCATATTTGCTCACATTCTGTGGAGCTCAGACGACACTCCCAGAGGACGTCTCGCGGATACCGGCTGGACGCTCCCGCCCCCCTCCAACTGACACCATCTAATTCAATTATGATATCATTTACATGCTCAGCATGCTTCTGTGTTTTAAGTTACACCTTTCAACATCCTCCCGGTACACCTGGGTATTAAGTGATGCAATTAAGGTTTCGTGAATTAATCTTTCTTAAGGGGGCGACCATGCACCCCCCTCCCCCCACCGTGATTTGAAACGGCGACCTACTGAATATGTACCTTTACAGCTACGTGCCATAAATATCAATGCGACGACGACGATGGTTTTGCTGCATGATGTCAGCTGTGAGATTTCCACGATTCACGTTCAGTGTAATGGCCATGCATCAATATGATGAGTATGTGGTCATCATGAAGAGTATGTGGGAATCGTGAGGAGTATGTGGTCATCAGGAGGAGGATGTGGTCACCATTAAGAGTATGTGGTCATCATAAATAGCATATGGTCATCATGGGGAGTATGTGGTCATCAGGAAAAGTGTGTGGTCATCATGAGGATTCTGTGGTCACCAATAAGATGCATTATGAGTAGTATGTGGTCATCATGAAGAGTATGTGGGAATCGTGAGGAGTATGTGGTCATCATGAAGAGTATACACCATAGGGAGTATAAATGTCCCTGAAAGACACATGAAGGAGGTAACCTTGTAGGCCCAGAGGTGGATTAACTTATCTGGAAGCCCTAGGCTGACATTAGCATGGACACTCAGGTGCTGCTGATTTAACTCACCACTCTATTTTCCCCGAGGCGGGGCGGGAAGCTGATGTTTGCTGAGGCCCTAACATTCAAGCTTTTGCATGAATCCGCCCCTATGTGGATGTTATGCTATTTAAATATCTCTTTAGTTTTTAGTCCTGACTGAGTGATGACTGAGCATCAGAGAATTATAGAGACATAGATGAGGTACAGGCACGTGGCGAGGGGTGGATAAATCAACAATCGTGCCTGATTTTATTCTTGGGGTCTCGTCCCAAGTCGGGCACAGAGTTGATGGACAGCCTTCACCTTTGATGAGAGAGTCACGCGGGGAATGTCTGCAACAGCACACACGAGCCGCCTGGATGATTGACGAAGGCGTCAAGTTTTTGTTCTTCATTCATGACCCAATTTTTTCCTTTCCCCGCATCCAGCCTGCATGACTGCCCGGGGAAGCATATCGCATTTTTACTGTTATCTCCTTCATTGTTCCAAATCGGATTCTCTCAGTTGACAAATACTCTCCACGGGGAATGCTGGATAAAATTCCCTTTTTTCCAATTATTGTCATAAATGTATTCATCAGAAGCTGCATTATTTGCATTTTATTATAAAGTAAAACTTGTCAAATTTGGCAGGTGTGTCATATAAGTAAATAATGAATATTTAAATACTGCTGACAGGATTAAATCATTAAAATATAGCGCCCCCTGCTGTCATTTTAGTGATCTTGATGCATTATAAAATGCTCAGTTATGGGCTCTAAGTCCTTCCGTCCACGGTTCCAAAATCCTGGAGTGAAATAGGAATTCTTGGCGTGACATAAGCAAGTAGGTCAGTAAGGAGTTTGGAGGCTTATAGCGCTGGTGTCAAGGATCACTTTTTCGTGAGTCAAACTCAAAGTGGACCAAGCTAGACCTATACCTAGACCTGCTCGTTTACATTTTACAAGTTACAAAAAAGTTTCAGCCATCAGTACAAGTGATAATCACTACTTATTTGGCAAAGCGAAATGAGATTCCTCACCGCATCAAGCTTAGCCATACGGATTGGTCTGGTAAAAAAAATTAAAAATCTCCCATAAATGTAAAGTTTCTAAAATAGCTCCTAATAAAAAGCCTGGAGGAATCTTGATCTTTTTGCCAATGGAAATGTTAGAAAGGAAATATTGAAGCAAAGCTGGGAATGACCTTTTCAACCAACATTTGTCATCAAGGTTAATGAAACAAGAGAGCCTTATCCCTGGCAACATCCCTTTATGTAAACCTACTTGCTTTCTTTCAATATCTGTTTTTTCCCCTTTTGCTACATTAATTTTATGTTGTTTACTGTAAGCCTTGTTCTGGCCTACTGGGACTGAGATATAATTGATCTTTTTTCTAAGCTTGCTAATAAGGCAAAGGTGCAGTGAATGAATATCTAGGGCTGTGGATATACCCCACCCGACAGTCCATGTTCCACCTGTGGTTTACTTTAACAAATTGCATTCTAATTGTCAGGAAAATGCCACATAACAAATGCAATAATACTGTTAAAAAGTTGAACAAATAGTAACAACTTTTTTCTGCTGTAGGTGTAGGTGTATGCTGTAGGTCAGGGGTAGCCAATCCTATCCACAAAGGGCCGGTGTGTATGCAGGATTTTGGGATAACCTTCAGGTCAGTGGTTCACACCCAGGTGTGAGGACTCTTCAGCCAATCAGCCCTCTAATCAGTAACCTACAGTAATTAGGGAGTTGAGGAATAAACCTGGACCCAATGGTCCTTTCTGGATAAGATTGCCCAACCTTGCTCTAGGTGCTGAAAATTAATTCTTATCCACTATGTTCCTCAAACTGTGAACTCAGAGCTCAAGGAATGTGGCTCACAACTTCATAATGTCTGAGAATCGGGACTTGTATTCGGTCCTAAAACTGTAAGCCTGTGCAGCCATCTTAGCCTCTAGCATGATATGAGACTGTTTGTAGAAAGTCTCTCTCCTGTCTGTATAAACTCAGTAAAGCCTGTCTGTTGAGAACTTGCTGTGAGCATGCAGTTTGTCCTATAATAAGGCAGAATAATAAACAGTGTGAATATATTTAGCAATGACATCCCTTCCCGGCACTTTCTCTCGCGGCTTCTGAAGCAGATGTCAACATGCTAATTAGCAGCAACTTGAGTTCTGGAAATTGATTTTTGGTCATGGTTGGGTCAATGAACGTGTGGCCTAGTGCCAAAACAACACTGTAGCCGAGACAATGCTCGACCTCTATAGCTTGTTAGCCTAAAATATCATTAATTTTAAACATGGACCATTGTTGTAAAGTAATCTGCCCAGATACCGAAAATGTCAATGTACTATTTTGTAAATTACAATTAAGACAACCTTTTATCTATATATGTTAGCAATTATTTATGAAATTGGAGCACTTGTACTTAATGTCAGTGCAATATATTTGTTAGTGTATTTGTAATGCATCCCATAAAAGGTCACATTTTTAATTTATATAGTATGTCTTTCATGAGTAGCATTGTTGCCTTATACTTCCGGGAATGGAGGTTCAAATCCCACACTTAGGTGGACTGATGTTTTTGAATGGTTCATTGTGTGTGTGTCCATCTGCATTTCATAACTGTGTCCTGCGAGAGTGTGACCGTCCCCTGCCTCGTGTCCTGTTGGATGACATGGCATTCATTTTTATTTAAGACTGATTGTAATTCATGTCAGTGTGGGGCTCACTGGGTTAGGAAGCTACACCTGACATCAGAAGGATGCCAGTTGAAATCCTTGGGTCTGCAGACTGATCTCACCCAGGTTCTTCACCTTAATTGCTCTAGGGACTCTGACTATGCTTTCACAAAAAAGTGCCATTTTGGATAAAAGTCTTCGTTAGACAAACAAAATGTAAATGATTCTCCAGGGAAGGCGGGGGTCATTGTGGTTATCACTGTTGTCTTGCACTCAGGTGTCTAGGGTTTGAGTCTCCATCCTGGCTCTATGTACATGAAGCTTGCATGTTCTCCCCGTATCTCCATGAGGTTTCCTTTCCATTTCCATCCATGGTCCATAAAAATGTGGATTACTGTTCCCTGGGTATCCATAGGTGTGAAAGGTATGCACAGTCTATCCTGCTCGTAACCTCCAGGATCACTGTTCACAGTTGGCAAGAGAAATATTTCTTCATTTTCTGGAAAAACAACATAATTCCAGAGAAGATTATGGTAAGTCCTCTTGTGTTTAATTGACCACCTGAAGCACAGGTCAAAGCATATGCTCACTAATCAAACCACTCCTCAGAACAGCAGACCATTTGGTCCATTTGCAAAGCGTATAAAATTCTAAGTAAAAAAATAAAAAAAGCATTTTCTGAGATTTGTGGTGATTTGTTTCCATGTAAGCTTGGTGCTTCATTTTAACCTTGTGGCCCTTGAGCTAAAAACCATAAAATAAATTATGACATATTGAAGCATAATCACCGTTAATTATAATTCAGTGCAAATAACATAAAGCAGTTTAACTCGTGTTACGCATGTGCAGAAGAGGGCCGCGGTTGCTAATGGGTGATTGTTCAGTCCGGAATCTTTATGTCAATGATGCGAGAAGTAAGCTTGTCTCTTATTGGCTGGTGATAGTGTGTTGGTGATTGATGATTGGTGGTTTCAGTGAGCCTTGGGGTGTCACAGCTTCCAGAGGCTTGCTCAAATTCTTCTGGCTCTACGGCAGATTCCCTGTAGCAAGGAAGGAAGAAAAGAAGAACAGGGTTGGAATAAGTCAACGGCGGAAAACAGAGCGGACCTAGGGAGCTAATCAACGGCAGCTTAACGGGATGTGAGAGGCAGACAATCAGGTGAATGACCATCATACCTTACTGACAATCAGGATGCGCCCACACAAAAAGTCTTTGAGATCAATTTGTCTAGGGTGGCATTTTTTTTGCGGCCAATTATTTCTCTTTAGAAGGTATTGAAACAACTGCAAAATGACCCGAAGGCATCTTTGAAAAATAAAGAGAAACACAGCAGCTTTCATTGCCCAAGTGAAACAGGAATTTAGGGAAATCACTGATAATGTTTGCAATAGAAAGCAAATAATTTCCTCCTGTTTGGAGGCGAACTTCTGCAGGCGTTACTATTAGCTGCCATCTAGATGGTGTTGACTCCTGGCCACATTAGAGACGGGCTCTTTTACAGTGTCCTGTCTTCTCTGTGCATCATCAGACTTTGTGTTGCCAACTTTTGTTGCTGCGACGACAGATTCCATCCACCTTGTCACCGGTCACTGTCTTCCTCTATTCCCATCGACTTTCCCAGCACTGTTTGTGAGTATGCATACATTTCCACTGTGCTTTCCTGCCTAGTGCATAACAAGTATATTATCTGTGACTGGCACACTGAAGACATTCAGCACGTGTTCTAAGCACAGAAGCTGCCAGTCTACCATCTGAAAATATTAGGACCATGTTTCTCTTGGTAACTTCCAATGAAGGTATTAAACAGAGATTTTACACTGAAACTTGTTTTGTTGGAAATCACAAGTAGATGTGAAGTGTGATACAGAGCTGTTCCACACACCCCATATGTCTGTGAATATGTGAGAGACTCATTGAAATGAATTGACGTAAACAACCTGTAAATGTGATTCATTCGAGAACAGGTAAGGTAAAACACAAGGAATTGGTGAGCATGGTCTGCCCTGGTACGGTTTGGTTGGAGGGGAGGGGGGAGGATTGGAGATCACCTACTCTCCACTGGCTTGCACAGACATTTATTTTTGCAGATATATAGACAGAGAGGACCGGAGAAGGTGGCAAGATCAAAATGAGGGTTTAAAATATCAGCAGGTGTAGGATGTGAAAGAATAGGATATGGTCAGACTGAGAGTCCCAGGCAATGGGATATGGCTAGATTTTGAGAGTGAAAGGATAGGATATGGTC
>JAODKC010000039.1:13746419-13767648 GCA_026777985.1 Mormyrops attenuatus | reverse complement strand
GTGTTCCTCAAACGTTTAAGTATTGCAAAAAAATAGCTATGTAGCTGAAGGATTGGAGTGTTTTTATTGACCAATGACACTGTTAAATAAAATGCCAATTATGCCCACAAAGGCAGAGCAGGTAACGATCTGATAGCTCTGGGCCCGTGCTGTTGTTTTTGTTGTCCTCCTTCAAAAGAATAATGCTATTTTTTTTTATAAAAAGCAGATTGAAGACTCTCAGGGGATTTGTCAAACGTGCAGCATCAGCTATGCCTGGGGTCCTTTGTAAGGCCTTTCCGACTTTGTAATGACTTCTTAGTGATAGGATGACTTTCCCCCCTGGGGCGAGGGGGTAGGGCGGGGGTTTGTACACCACGTGAAGGTCAGACACGCTATTCTGACAATAGTGCTTGAAAAGCTTTTCAGGGGGAACGTATGGAAGACGCACGCCTGACAGTTCATCCCGACTCCTTTAGATGTCGGATAAACAGAGAGATAGGAGATAGGATGAATCACCGAGGTAATACCACGGTAAGCAGTTGCAGGGTGGACCTGAAGTGAACCGCGAGCCGTCGACCCTGTCGGACATGCCGTTGGGTGGAATCCGACAGGCGCGGAGGTGGGAGTTTGGCAGGAACGTGGAGTGGCGGCCATGGCGAGGATGAGATCAGAATTTGAGGGAGTTAGAGGGACTGGGGGTGAAGATGACCAATTTCACAAAAATGGTTGCCACTAAATGTCCACACTTATTAGTATTTAATTATTCATTATGTTAGTCAACCCCTATATTAATAGGTAAACCCTCATTTCAGGAATTTCTGCTCCCAATGGAACAATAAATAGATCGATGCAAGTTTTCTTCTTAATCATATTTAGCATGTTTGTTGTGCCTTTTCCTGGAAATTCCGTCTTTTTTTCCATGGAGTGCTACAAAGCCATCGCTTCCCAATCCTACAATTGAAAGAAACTGCAGATTCACTTTTCCATTTCCATTCAAAGGCTGTATTGGGGGTGGGGATTCAAAAGAAAAACGTAACAAATGAGTCACCTCATGTCTGTTTAAATGCATTTCGTGTTTCAGGCTCTGACAAGCTGAATGAAACAGGACGGGGTCTGTAGTGAAAACGCAGCGTAATCACGCGGGATCCGGCTTTTGAAGTGGACGGTGTTGGTTATCTCCCGTTAAATATGCCGTCAAATTTGAAGCAGATACCCACGTATAAGAGCAAGGGAACGATGCTATTTGGTAGAGCCTCGGTTTTACCGAACGGTACAGCAGATGCTTTCATTATAAGCTGTCCCCGTACTTTGCGGAGTAGAGGGAGAATATAAATGTCTGAAAGTGTTTATCTTTCCGCTTCAATTATTCCACTTCCCTGGCACGGTATTGACACTGCACAGACTGTAGCTCTGTAACGATCTGCTCGTGATTTTTATTCATGTCCATTCCTGGTATTTGCCATGCACTGCGACTCCTTACTTAATAATTTGCTCTCAGTGGCGTTTAATGAGGCAAAACATCTAATATGTTTGGCTTTTTGTATCACTCTTCGAGATCAATGTTTGTTTACTTATTTAGAGCTGTGAATTATTCATAATTGCACAGAAATGCATCTTTGAAGTTCCCGGCCGGAGTTTCACCACAGATGAGTTAGAATTCAAACACTGCAGCGCATGACCTATTAAATTTTTGATTTTTAAAGTCCTTAATAGCTGTTTATATTAGGTAAATAAGTGCAAGGGGCAGTATCACGTGAAACACGCGAGACAGATTTGTTTTGGAAGTCCGCTAATTTAAAAATCCCACATGTATTTCTTTGTGAGAAATCTCCTTCGCTGGCGGTAACTCGGCTGCATTTGCAATTTTCATCCCTCTGCGCGACTCAAATTACTTTACATAATACCCACCGACACTTTCATATTTGTTATTCCTTCATAAAAGATAAATGTTATATTGAGTTAAAAAATACAGCGGGGCCAAGGAGACAAAATATCCTGTAAAATGGGGGAAAAGTAAAAACAAAAAACAGCACAATGGCCCTTTTTAATGGTACTTTGTTCTGCAATTTTATAACTACCTAAAATGTGGGGGTAACGTTTCATTCAATATTATACTAAGCAGTGAAATGTAATAAATTTCTTCGTCATAACGCTGGAAACTACTTTCATCTACTCCGAGAGTCAGCAAAAATGTCAGGTAGGGTATGCTGCACAGCACCACGATATGATGTGGTGTTTAAACAACCCCGCCCACTTTTCGAAGATCCCAGTACTGAGTGGGACCTGGAGATTAAAACTGTGAAGAAAAAAAAATAAGAATGAGGGTAAACATTCTGGTATGTCTACTAAATTCAGAAGGATTATTTGTTATTTCCCATGCAAAGCTGCAAGAGAGATAGTGTTTTGTTTGATTTTTTTTCCTTAAAAATTATGTTAGAATAATTAAATTCTGAAAGCTAGTTTTCCCCGCTCTCTCCTCCAAGGAGAACCAGTGCCCTGAGGGTCTGTGTGGTGCTGGGGTTGTTCTCCAGGGATGAATAAGCTCACCATCTCTCTAGGCTTTGTAGGCCTCTGCATCTGGGTCTCTGCTGGATGTGTCCTACAGTGCCCATGAAAAGCATACAGGATGCCATGTTTTGGTACATGTTTATGATAGAAGGAAAGTTATTCGTTAAATGCATTTATATATACATAATGCATTTATACACACAGACACACACACACACACATTATATGGACAGAAATATTGGGACACCTGGCCATTACACTTGCAGGAACCTTTATGACATCCCATTCTAATTCATAGGCATCAATATAGTGTCACGACCTGCTTGTACCGCCCTCATGTGGACCACGCCTACCTCATTTCCCTCGTGTGAATCCCGCTTGTACCCAGCTGTTTCCTGTTTTGACCTGTGTAGTCCGGTGTATATCAGTCTGCATCTCAGTCCGTTTCCCAGGTCTGTCATTGAAGTCTCTCGTGTGGATGTACCCTGTTCCTGTTCATGCCTGTACGTCTCCCCATTAAAGTTCTCTTTCCCCGATCCTGCGTCTCCTTCGCCTGCTTCCCTGGTCCGTGCACCTGGTCCCTCCTTTGCACCTATAACAGCTGCCACTCTTCTGGGAAGGTTTTCCACAAGATTTTAGAGTGTCTATGGGATTTTTTGCCCATTCATTCAGAAGAGCATTTGTGAGGTCAGGCACTGATGTTGGACGTGAAGGCTTGGCTCACAATCTCTCTCCTAGTTCATCCCAAAGGTGTTTGATGGGGTTGAGGTCAGGACTCTGTACGGGTCAATCAAGTTCTTCCACACCAAACTCACCCAACCATGTCTTTATGGACCTTGCTTTGTGCACTAGGGTACAGTCATGCTGTAACACAGAAGGACCTTCCCCAAACTATTCCCACAGAGTTGTAAGTTAGCATTAAGAGTTCCCTTCACTGGAATTAATTATCCCATTATCCCTCCTCTACCAAACTTTACAGTTGGCACAATGCAGTCAGGCAGGTAACGTTCTACTGGCATCTGCCAAACTCAGACTCGTCCATCAGATTGCCAAACAGAGAAGTGTGATTCTTCACTCCATAGAACATGTTTCCACTGCTCCAGGGTCCAGTGGCAGCGTGCTTTACACCACTCCATCCAACGCTTTGGCATTGTGCTTGGTGATGTGAGGCTTGCATGCAGCTGCTTGGCCATGAAAGCCAATTCCATGAAGCTCCCAGTGCAGTTTTTGTGCTGGGGTTAATGCCAGAGCAAGTTTGGAACCTGGCAATCCCTCTCTGTTACTTTACGTGGTCTGCCACTTTGTGGCTGAATTTCTGTTGTTCCTAAATGCTTACAGTTAACCGTGGAATATCTAGCAGAGAAGAAATTTCACGAACTGACATATTGCAAAGGTGGCATCTTCTGGCAGTACCGTGCTTGAATTCACTGAGCTCTTCAGCACGACGCATTCTTTCACAAATGTTTGTAAACCTGACTGCATGGCAAGATGCTTGATTTTATACACATCCCGACTGACTTACTTTCTCACTTCAGGAATGTGACCTGGACAGAAATCGATGGATATCTGTATATATACATTCAAGTTACATCCCAGAAGTGAAGTCTTAAGTCAATCTGGATGTTTCTTGATCATTATAGGGGAAAAGTCCAATATACTGTACAACAAAAGATACAATATCACAGACATTTAGCTAAACCTCTACAATGGCGGCACAAGTGGTTTGTTTTACTTCTTGCCTCATGCCGCACATGTGGTAAAATACGTCTGCTAACATCCACTACGTCTGCTTCAGACAACTTTTGATAAAATTCATCAAGGCTCCTATGAGACCTTGGACGTAAGTACGACTGGACATTACTCCATATGACATATATATTCACTTTGCTTTCTTTTATCTTTTGTCAGGTATAGGGTCTCAATGAGTCTAGGGCCTATCCTGGGAAATAATAAGACACACAGGCACAAGTTCCAGGTAATATAGTCACCCAGTCACATAACTCCATGTTTTTGGAGGTCTATGGTACTTGGAGGACACCCATCTGGGCTTTGGAAGAACACTCAGGCTCCACACAATCAGATCCACTGGCAGTATTCAAATCCCCAACCTTCATAGTGTGAGGCGGTAGTACTACCCACTGAGCCACTGTACTGCCCTCATAATCCTACTTGTTCCAAAAATATTAATAAATAAATTGTGGCTGCCGTCCCATCCAGGGTGTCCCCTGACTCTGTGCTTATTGGGACTGGGCCCAGCATGCCCGCAACACTGTAGTGGATAAGTGACAAGAGGAAAAATGGTGATGGGGAAAAAAATGACTTAAGAAATTAGGATGTCAAGCCCTATGTGAGCATCTGAACTATCATGAACAATCTAGTTTGTTTGGATCATTGCGTCATTGTTTTGCACTTTCAGCCCTATTAATTTTTCCAGGCTGATCATATAAAACTGACTTATTTTCGAAAACATTTGATGCCACATTGCTCACACCCGTTTAATCTTTCATCTTCATGAAGCAGGGGAACTTCTTTTTATCCAAGTCGGCATAGATGAAAGGTTTGTGATTTGAACACGTTGACCCAGTATTCTGCCCTCTGTGAAATGTACTATTTTTCCCGACTTTTCCTCGCAAGAGTCCTGGCTGACAGTGCGATCAATGAAGTCCCTATGAGGTGGGATCAGGTCATGGGATTCTTCCTTGCGGGGTTTTTTTGAGCTCTCTCTCGCACAGACTTCTTACTGAGACCGCCTTTTGGGCCCTGGATCACCAACAGCAGGTCAGGTGTATCTTAGATAGTTCCTAAATTCATCGCCCAGCACTTAGTCAGCACACTTGGCAATCTGGATGATAGTGGTCATGTCAGATATTTTTTTTTTTTCGCACATTTTCTTTTTTGCACAATCTGCAACATTTCAGGTTTGTTTTTTTTTTTAACTGAAAACAAAATGGCCTAGTGCTGGAACTGCCTCCTGTCCTGTCTGCACGCTTTGTGGTGCCCTTTTGGGTGCTGGCACGGGCTGCGATTCAGCCATCGCCCTAATACTCATAGCGAGAAATAAGGATCTGTTCTGAGCCCAGGAAAGGTGCCCTTTCAGCTTAGCGCTGAGTGGGATTTGTTTCCCCACGCGGTACTGGGTGCTCAAAGCGGCAGAAGCAGACACAGACGACATCGGCCATTAGAAATGTAAATAAATAAATAAGCAGCGATAAAACCCATGCTGTGCATCGATGTGAAAAAGCACACCGGCAATCCTTCCTATTAAATCTATTTTTGAAACCGACGAGAGCAAAATGGGGGGGGGGTGAGGGGAGGGGGGGGTAACCACTGTTTATTCTGTCATCAGATTAATATCTGCTGTAACTAATTGGGTCCCAGTAGCCCTGGGCTGCCTGGATATGGTCAGTGTTGGGTTGAGGCCTGTTACGCTCCCGACGGCTCTCTGCTCTGATGAAGCCGCGAGACAGCCAATCGCCTCGTCCCTGGCCGTGTCAGAGCAGGAAGCGGCCACCAGGCGCAAAAAGCCGCACCCCCTCGCTCGCCAAGCCGCCCTCCCGCCTTTATGTGGGACAGATATCCGTGCTCATTTTCCAGATATGGGTTTACGTTTTTTTTGTACGCCAACCGGGCACAGAAGTGTCCTGTGGTATGGAGAGAACCCAAGAGGCACCAGGAGAGGGACTCAGGTGTAGCTAGTCCCTAAACCCCAAGAGAGACAACAATAACAGCCAGATTGTAGTCAGTCTTGCTGTCCTCTACCACAGGGAGGGAGGAAGATATTAAACTGCCATTCAAGTGCTGAGTCTCCTCTTAAGGCTTTTGGGTTAATGGAGAGACAAGGGGTGCCTTAACTACTATTTGGGTTTTTTCCTCACTTGTGCAGATTCGAGGGGCGCTGGGCTGCCACTCGCAGTTCCGGTTCAGCTTCTGCCAAAGACTTTAAGTTCCTCTCCAGAAACTGAATGCTACGATAGTGGGGGAGGAGAGATTTCAGGCTTAAAAGGCTCGTCTTATGCGAGTGCAAAACGTGTGGCGCAGAAAGCTATATTTATATATTGAGACTAATCATAATATATGTGATTATATATTTGCATAGTCATAGTGCTCCCAGTGGGACTGCAGAATTGAACTGAAGATTAGAATTCCTGTAAAAGTGGGATGACACGTGACTGTCCTTGGCCGACTTTATCCAAGGGTGCAATTTATGTTTATTATCGGTTAGACCCATGTAAACACCCGGTTATTTTTTTTTTGACAAAGCAGGCAAGTCAAGCAGTCCTTCTTGAGATTACCGCTGAAATAGAGAAGTTGTGAAGATCAGAAACAAACACGCCACACTTGTCGAGCCTCTTACCACTGTGTCAGGAATGATAAACGTGAACTTGAGTTTTGCTTCTGCCGCCTAGGGAAGTGTCTGCACCACCAAAGGCATTTCGATCAAGCTATAATTAAACATTTGGATACGTTATTAGATTTAGCTTCTTTTGAATCAAAGCCGTCTGGAAATAGTTCATTTGCTTTGTGTCCGCGACTGGGAATTTCTCCGGTAAACTTTCTGAAAAGTTTAGAAGTTTCATTTATGAGGTTTGTCCTAATGGTTGTGGGTGGAAACAAGACAGTGTCTAATTTAAAACACTGGCTTCTAAGATAATGAGAACTTCTGCCTGGTGGTCTGATTAATAGCAGAAGTATCTTATATTCTGCAAAGCTGGCATAATCGATTTACTGTATCCGAATGGCAGTTTTTTTCCCATACAAAAAATAGATTAATCTTATACAAGAAAATATATTTAGCTCATACGCAATAGGATTAACTACAAACTAACAAGAGCATGAGTTATGTTCCTTTGTGATATTTCCACGTGGTGATGTTTTGGCATTAATGACGTTCTTAGCAGACAGGTTGTCACGATGCAGGCTGAGGCGAGCGGGGAAGGAGGCGAGAGAGCCCAGGTTACGGGGAAAACGGGGTTTAATACGGATAAAAAGGGGAGCATACGGGAGACGAACAGCAACCAAACATTAATGACGGATCTGGGGAAGACTAGATAGAACGTAGACTAAATACAGGAGGTGACGAGCAGGAAACGAACAACAGCTGGCAAACGGGAGGATTCCACACGGGGTTAACGAGGAGGTGTGGTCCACATGAGGGCGATCAGGGCTGGGTGTGACACAGGTGCACAGCGTCTTTTTATTTAAATGTACACGGCATTTTCGATGCTGTAATTTGTAGTCTGGCTCTATTATTTATTCATTAATTTTCCCGGCACAGCTGTCGTAAAAGTTGACCCCAGTGCGCTGTTTCTTTTCCTTGCATTTATAAATGATCGCCCGCGTTTCGAACATTGTCACACGTACATGGACATAATCGTGATCGGAATAGTAGTGAGGAACTGGTGGGTCCTTCTAAAGTTTAGTAGAAATTAAGTGAGTAGGTTTTGGAGTCATTTGTAGGTGGCCTCATGTTTTGAGTGCATGTAGACCTTCATCTTTGCTCTTGTCTTTTTGTCATTTTTAAATTAGCGGACTTCCAAAGTATATTTTTTTCATATGCCATTTCATACTCTGATGACTGTTTTGGATCAACGCTGATATTATGCTGCCTTTTCAATTACATATCCCCTCTGACTTATCCTAAAAATCTATTGTTAGACAAAGGGGCTTGCTATCGAGAGGAGCTCTCCATCACCATGTTAAAAGCCATGATTTCCTTCCTCTTTTATCCAGCTAATTCCTGCACCCTGATGAACAGTTCTCATCGACATGGTGGTAGACAGTCTAAGAGAGTCAGACAGCCCTGCTTCTGGCCAGCGGGGCAATGTGAGAAGACGTCTCTGTGGCTAGGAAAGATTTACCCTGGTGCTGAGGCAGGCCATTAAGAATCCTTGGACATACCAGACAGATGCTCAAGAGCAGATGCACCAAAGTGATTGGACAGATATTGTGCGTCTATGTGTGCATGTTATGGCCTGGTTTCCAATAACTTTGTTCAGGCCTGTTGGTTTCCTTCTGTTGAAGAATAGCTCATCCATCCACCTGTATATCACCTCTCCAACTAAGGGATGTGGTTTGAAGAATAGTATACTGGAGAAATAAAAACGTATTCCCCATTGTTCCATTTTACATTATTGCACTTCTGCTTGACATGCATGCAGGGGTACACATACAATAAACCACACTACCGTAAACGACAAAACTGTCAAAAGCTCTCTATAAATAGGCTCCCCTATAGCATCGCTGAGTTTAGTTTGAGTAGTAAAGGCTAATGTGTTTGCCTCAGCAAAATATATATACTACATGCTAGTTGATAAAACTTTAGATAACTGTGTTTTGAATTTATTTTGACAGTGTGTTGCTGGACAGACATTTTAACAGGCGTTTCTGCCGATTTGGCAACTTTTTTTGCAATTTTACAGTTTTTTCTTGTTAATTAAAAGGAGGTAATACGCTAGGGATAAACACTCATGTGACATACACCTCGTTAATTAATATGTAAATGAGCCACACACTTTAAAAAGAAGCCGTGTTTTTATATTTGACACAACTAAAGTTGGATTTAAATGTTTAAATCAGAATCATTTTCTTCAGTACATACAAAAAAGAAATACGATACATAAAACAACTAACAGAATAAAGAGAAAGACAGAGAATAAGAAAACAAATGTGCTATTAATAGGATTAAGATTGATTTTATTGATACCAAGGGCAAATAAACAAATAAATATATAGGCATATAAATAAGGGTGAGATGACAAGATGTAGGGTATAAACAGTTTGGGGTGTGTGCAAATAAGCTCAGAGTCAACAAGAGTGTAAAGAACAGAAGGCGACTAAGTGTGGAAACGACCTATAGGGGGTATCGTGCTTCTCTTGGAACCTTGTTCAGAAGGGCAACGGCATGGGGGAAGAAGCGGTTCAGATGGCAAGTCGTCCCTGTACTCAGAGTTGGTAGTGTCAGCTTTTGCTGAGAGGGAGACATTGGAAGAGAAAGTCACCGGGGTGAGAGTAAACAGACATCATTTTCTTAACCCTTAACCCTTCTTAACTTTAAGTGGAGAGTGCAACAAGACAATGATCTTCAATACACTTTGCACAATTCATTGTAGTCTCTGCTTAGAGTGCAAACCAGACAGAAATGGAGGATGTAACGATGGATTCTACTGCAGTCGTGAAAAACTGAGCCAACGACGTCTGTGACAGCTTGAATTTCTTCAGCTGTCAGAAGAAGTACAGGTATTGTTAGGCCTTGGTGGTTAAGCAGGTGATGTTTGTGTCCCAGCTGAGGCCTTATTAAATACTTGTGCCAAGAAATCTGAAGGACTTGCTTCTGCTACAACAGTGGGGATGGTGGTGGTGGTGGGTTCCAGAAGTCGGTGATCATTTCCACAGGTTTTTGTGTGTTCAGCTTCAAGTTGCTAACATCTCATCATGACACCAGTCATCTTACTTCCTTATGGTACCTGGACTCCTCACCCTGACACCAGTCGACTTACTTCCTTATGGTAGCTGGACTCCTCACTCTGACACCAGTCGGCTTACTTCCCTATGCTAGCTGGACTCCTCACCCTGACACCAGTTGGCTTACTTCCCTATGCTAGCTGGACTCCTCACCCTGACACCAGTTGGCTTACTTCCTTATGCTAGCTGGACTCCTCACCCTGACACCAGCCAGTTTACTTCCCTATTGGTAGCAGGACTCTTCACCCTGACTCCATTTAGCTTACTTCCCTGAGATAGCTGGACTCCTCACCCTGACACCAGTCGGCTTACTTCCCCATACTAGCTGGACTCCTCACCCTGACACCAGTCGGCTTACTTTCCCATGCTAGCTGGACTCCTCACCCTGGCACCAGTCGGCTTAATTCCAAATGCTAGCTGGGCTCTTCACCATCACACCAGTCAGCTTACTTCCCTACATTAGCTGTACTCTTCACCCTGACACCATTGAGCTTACTTCCCTGAGCTAGCTGGACTCCTCACCCTGACGACAGTTGGCTTACTTTGTTACAATAGCTGGACTCCTCACACTGACACCATTCAGCTTACCTCCCTGAGATACCTGGACTCTTCACCCTGACACCAATCGGCTTATTTCATTACTGTTGCTGGGCTCCTCACCCTGACACCAGTCGGCTTACTTCCTTACGGTAGCTGGACTCCTCCCTATTGCTGATGAGACAAATGAGAGGTTTGCAAGTGGCAAGTGGTGGAGTCTGCAAAGTAAGTAACCGGTGCACAAGGAATTAAACGGGGGAGATAGAGCACGTCCTTTTGCCGAATAAGTGCTGTGGAATGTCTGTGATGCGGCTGACCATCTTCAAGTCCTGTTTCCTGCTGGTCAGGAAGTCATGGATTCAGTAGTGGAGAGATGGCTGTACACTGAGAGTCTAAAGTTTCTGAAACAGTAATTCAGGGTTGTTCAGTAATTCAGTAGTAATTCAGTAGTGTTAAAGGAAGAAGGGCAGATGTCCACATGTAGGATCCGGACGAAGTCTGAGAGCTGTCCAGTGGCCTCATTCACAAAATGTTATTCTTCTTATTATTATTATTTGTCACGTCCAGCCCATCCCACCTGTCTGGTCCATGCATTTGCCCTCGGCCGTGGCTCTAAACTAGCCGCAGCTGAGGCTTCTGTGTCTTACCTCTCGTTCCTGCCCTGTTAATTACTTACCGTGTGTACAGCCTTGTGTCTGTTCCTTTGTTGGTCAAATATATTAGCATCTCTCAGTTCTGTGGTCCTTGTTCACCCATTATCAATTGTCCGTATTTGTAATCCCAGTTTGTGTTCCTTAATAAAATCCCCTCCGTAGGGGTTTCACACTACAGCCTACTATTGGGTCTTGCTTTGTGTCCATGTCATAATAGAATGGCCGAATCAGAACGATGACCCTGCGACTGTTCTTTGGTCCACTGAAGGACCTGCAGCTGCTCCCTTGCCAACCACTGCTCCCGCTCAAGACTGGAACGGGGCAAAGAAAACTGTTCATGCTCTCCCCAGGAGCTTCGCAGAGATCCCCAGCTTCATGAGTCACCAGAGGTGGTTGCCCTGTTGCACCAGATGGAGATGGGACTGGGGCGTTCTCCTTGGCCTCCGGTTCCCCAGTGATGTGGGAGGTGATAGAGACTTTGTTTACCCTGCACCGACAGGTGAGAGGGATGACTCCACCATTCAACCTGCTGCCGACTACAGAGCCGTCACTTGAACTGCCCTCTTCCACTGCTCCTCTCCCACTGCTCCCCTCCCACCTGCCAAACTCATCTTACTCAAATTCTCCGGTGAGTCCACCATCATGATACCAGCTAGGCCTTCAGTTAGCTCCCACTGGAGGAGCTGGAGAGCTAAAAGGCTAACAGACCCTGATGTGGCAGCCCACGACCCAGAAGAGCTCACTGCATCTTCAACGCCCAGCTCTGGTGAGGCCACCGCCGCCCCGCAAGCACTTGGTCTGCAATAGGCCGCTGTTCCACAAGTGCTCGTCCCAATGAGGCTGCAACTCCACTAGCATCTGACCCAGAGCAGGCCACTACCACGCCCGGCCCAGGAGAGGCTACCACCACCGTGCCTGGCCCTGAAAAGGCTGCTGCTGTGCCTGGAAAGGCTTGCTGCCCAAAGTCCCTTCTGTACCTTGCTTGCTGCCCGAGGTCCCCACCATGCTCAACCTTACGCTAGAGGCTCCTGGCCCAGAGGAAACTGCTCAGACTTTGCCGTAGCTTCAAGTGTTGTCAGACGGTCCCACCGTACTGCACCCACCTCCAGAGGATCCTGCTGTACTGCGCTGGCAGCCAGAGGGTCCCATCTTGCAGTCACCCAGGAGGGCTATTCTCTGCTTCTGCCATGCAGTCACGCCTGCCGGTTCCTGCCTGTGACCATCACCCGGTTGGCTTCTGACTGCCTGCGGCCACCTCATAGGCCCCTGACTCGCCTGCGGCTGTTGCCTGCCTGCTCCCCTGCCTGCTCACCTGTGGCCGTTGCCTCTTCGCCTGCTGCCTGCTCACCTTCTATTGTCTCGTTGGCTCATGCCTGCTCATGCGGCATATAGGCCTACAATTGTTCTATTCCCCCTCTGAAGTGCCGCCCCCCATTTAAAAATAATATAAAAAATTCAACAAACCTGAAATGAAATGCTTAGTACTTTTGAGCCACTTGTACTACATTCATAAATAACGGGCAAAGGGAGGCGCGAAGTGGTTTCACTAGTTTCATACCAGTGCATTGCTCATTTTCACGCCATGCATGCACTTGTCAAAATAGCAAATTTTGTGCCTGCTTTCCCCTTATATGGGGTGGAGTGGTGGCTCTGAGTCTAGGGATCTGTGCCACTGATCAGAAGGTTGCTAGTTCAAATGCCATGAATGCCAGCAGTGATCCATTACCATTGGGCCCTTAACTTGCAATTGTTTCATCCTGGGTATGACATTAATCTACATCCAGTCCTACAAGCTGGTCCTCCAAATTTCAGGGAACATTTGGGCGTTAGTGGCAGGATTGGCACCCCAGCAGCTGGAAAAAACTCACACTCTTCCATTTGGACTGGTGTGATGCTGAGGTGCCCTCAGGTTCTCTCATGTGGTGGGTGCAGCAACACACTGTAATCAGCATGTGGTTCTTACCTCTCTCTCTCTTTCACACTTGGAGTGGTGCTTTTTAAATGAGGTGTGGCCGGGCACATTGCCCACACATTGCACTTTTAAGGCAGTGAAATGATATTGCACTTGTGACGAACAAAAACCACGTCTAAATTCAGTGGCACATTGTTAAACAGAATTTAAGTAGCGCATTTTAGAAACTTGCGAGTGTACAACGCTCATTATAGACACAGGTTATGCCCACGAGGTGCACTAATGGTTTTTTATTTAATATTTTTATTTATATATGTGATATTATAGTACGTCTGGTACTATATATATATATATTTATATAAGTAAAGAACAAATTTACCGTATCATAAAAAAAAATCTTTCGAGTTCCTTATCAGAATTAAGCACATACTATAACTGAAAGAACATTTTGATTGCTGAAAATGCATTTCAGATATTTAGGTAAGTCAGGAGGAACATTACAGTCCTCAGAAGGTCATGGCATTCTTTATGGCATGTTGTATGTTGCGTAACATTGCCATGCGTGATGGACATAAACTAGGACACATTAGAGGACTTTGTAAAGCGTGACGCTGAACTGCATGTGCCGATGCCAACAAAGGAGTGTACGCTGGCTGCAGCACGAGCAAGGAGGGATCGGTTGGCAGAAGAGCTGAATTGCCTGCAGCCTGGTAAGGAATCTCAACTGTGAGATGTAGAAAAACAGCAGCCCTACTGCCTTTTATTTAACATTTTAAAATACCTTAAACAAAGTTGTATTTTGTTTGAACAAAGATTGCACTTTTATTTATATTTTGTAACCTGCAGACCCAAAATTTAAATTAAACATAATTAAGTCCCCGATCCCAGCCACTGCTCCCATTTTCCCATCTTCTGGCATCATTATGTTGCTTTCAGTAATTCGAGGACACACTCGCTGCTACCTCATCCCATGCCTGCTTCACTCGAAAGGTTAGGTGGAACAGTGGTGCTCCTGTAGATGATGTGCTCACGCCTTTTCACCTCATGCAGGAGCACGTCCATTTCCTCGGGCAAAACCCAATCCAGCTTGCAGGGCAAATGCGGCGTCGAAATAGCAATCCATCGTAGATCATGCACCGCTGCCTTTTAAAGGTGAGGTGACATGCCATTCTGATTGGTTCATTGCTTAATACACCCAAAATGCACTTCTGAGTAATTAAGAGAATTAGGACAACATTTTTATGCATCGTGCAATTTTTCCATGGTCAAAATAGTGAAATGGATTTGGACACACCCATAAGTGTTAGCTGTGCTTTACGTTTTACGCTTTGCGTTAGATCGCCAAAATAGAGCCCACAGACTGGTTTAACCCTAACAGTCATGACATGTTAGCAGATTACAAACTGATTTCTCTAAGTGTTACTTATATGGATAAAAAATACTTTTACTGTAAAATTTATCCAAAGTTTCTGACCTACATTCAGTGTTAATTTTTGACAGCGTCTTTTAATTTAGTTTTAGTCGACAGAAATTACAGGATATTTAGTCGACCAAATGTACTTTAGGTGTGACGAATAGTGATAGCGACAAACATTTGGCGAATACTGTTACTTTGGTCTATGGACGAGGTGCAGCATTTTCTGACGAGAATCCGGGAACAACTGGATGCAGCACAAAAACTCTGAGATGCTTGGTAAAATCTTCTTATATGTGCAGCATGATTAAATGAAAATCACTGCGTTGCATATTCCATAAATTGAATGCCATGTGTCATTGCACCCTAAATGAGTCCAAATAAGCTACAAAATAAGGACATTAATCATGAACTCCATTGTGCTGTGTGATACGGCTTTTCTTCCTATGTTTTCTTCAACACAAGAAGTCGTACAGTGATGACGAAAGCAAGCTTGGGCTCAGAACATTAAATGCAATGTGAGTGCTGATCAGCAGGGCAGTGGGGAGGGGGGCAGTTGTGCTTGGGCACAGTACAAGGCAACCAGGCTAAGTCTGAGTATGCCCATAGATTTCACATCTGGAATAGTGACGTGCATATGCGTATGCTAATTTTCACTGAATCACACTTACACAAATTTCAGAAAGTCAAATGTAGGATGGTTTCTATGCAACGTTTTTATAAATCAGGCCCTAGGTGTTGCAGAAATTAGGATAAACTAAAGGGAATTTAAATGTTAAGATACTGATGTTGCAAGGGAACAGTTTATGTCAGTCTTCGAACATACGACTCAGCATACAATTTCAAACAGTAGCATGGGAAAATAGAATCCATGCAGAAAAAGATAAATAATGGTGGGAATGGTGATTATATTATTTAATATATCTATCTCTTATGTCTAAAGGTTTTATGTTTCATATTCTGAATAATATGCATTCTAAGAATATGTTAATTGACTGAAATGCCAAATGTCTGTTTATGTATTATATGGTACAATTTAAACTTAAACTGCACCGAATCACACACACACACGCACACACACGCACACACACACGCACACACACACACACACACAGCGTGAACACATATATATATCTGCACAGATTAGTATTTAAGCAATAACCATAATTAACTTTGGTTATATGGGTGCCTGTTTCAGTAAACACAGTAATATATAATTATTCACTGTTCAACGACAGAAAGCAGAAAATTATCATCTATCAGAAAACTGAGCATTTGAAACTAAGCAATAAACCAACACGACACCCAATCAACTACAGAATTGTTATTTTTGGGGATGGCCGAATTGTAGAATCATATTGATATTAAAGATTTTACCCCATATCATCTTGGCCATAGAGAAAAATGATACCCTTCAATGGCTAAGGGGTAAAGTCACCCTGCCGGGCTGATTTTGGACAATTTCCAGATAGGAATCTATCCCACACATGGATTTTATGCTTTGTAATTCCCATTTCCACGGAAGGTGCTGGCAGTATGGTAGAGTGAAGAAGACTGATAGAAAGAGCAGGATTGGGACGTAAAGCACCTTCACCATCTTTTTTCTGTTTTTTTTTTCTTTTAAATATGAAGCTGCAGACATTTGTAAATAGCCAAAAATAAATTTTATTCTGCCGGAATTTTCTCGTTCACAAACAGCCAAATATTTTGTGCATTTAGCATGCTAGCAATGCACACATTCTGTTCACTCTCCTTTGTTCCTGTTGGCTACTATTGTTTTAGATTTGTTTTCTTTAATCCTGATCCAATTCTGATGTCCATCCTTGTGGCCAATTATTGTCAGAATCTCGTCTGTCCTCCACATTAATTATAGAAGCACTGTTTTACTTGCCTGTCGTCCCATCTGGGCCGTTCCCTGCCTCGTGCCCTGTGCTTCCTGGAACAGGCTCCATGCTAACTTAAACCTACCCTGTATTATGTACAATGGAAGAACAAGTGCATGTGTTTTTTGTTGTTTATTTTGTTGTTGATATCTTACTTAAATCCTGAACATAACCTTCTATTTCAGAAAACAGTAGCCTTTAATTTGAATACTTTAGTTACTTTAGAATACTTGCTCTTGAATATTATGAAAATATTGTTTAATTTTGAAATACTAATTAAAGGAAGCCACATTTTATTTATTTGCATTAATCACTGAATTATTTTTTTGATATCAGTAAATATGCCGTAATTTCCCAAATCATAATATTCACAAATCTATGTTCAATGTGCTCATCAAAGTTTATATATTTTAACTTACTATTCATATATATATATATATACTATTCATAAATTTCTCATTTTTCGCTTACTTTAGTATTTCTTGGCTGAAATGTCGAGCCATTAATGTTTTAGAATGTAATGATCAAGTATTTGTAGATAGAGTTGTTAGAGACAGAGATTTCTAGATAAACACATTTGTAGATACATACATTTGGCACAAAGGCTACATAGCTAAAGGTACAAAATTACAACAAATATAGAACCTATGGAATATGTCTCAGGACATGTCCGGTCTAAGCTGCCAATGATTCCTAATTGCCAACACATGGCTTTTCATGCATGGCTGACTGCATGATACAGACAGAGCTTTGGAGACACTGCCTCCTTGCTCCTGATGTTCTGAGTCATTCGGAGCTATCAGACATGACACACGCCAGTGTGTCCACACCTCATTGTTGAACAGTAATAAAAATAAAACGAAAATTCCTTCGGACAGATAAACATGCAGATGAGTGAGAAGCAAATGCTTACTACTCATCAGCTTCAGCGTGAACCTTTCATCTGTTTGATGGACTGGGCTAAGGCTATGGTCGGGGGACAACTAACTGCCTGGGAAGCCTTTTTAATGAACCTCTGTGAATGATTGCTGGCTGTGGGTTGGATGAGAGACTGAATGGACTCCACTGAGCTCCCTCTCGGTGATATGTCATTTACAGCAGAGCCTGGTGTCAGAGTCTTGGGCGGTGATACCTGGCGGGCAGTAATGGCCGCCAGACGTGGGCTAGTGGCGAAGTTGGGGGGGTGAGGGACCGGGGGGGCAGGGAGGTTGAGTCTTTGGTCCTGTGGTTCTTAATGGTTTTCTTTAAGGGAGCGGGGAACAAGCCACTTTGCTGCTGCTGTGACCCCAGTGCTGGTCAGTATACATCCTGCCGGCTGCTATTAAGTGCCGCACCATAACAAAGCACAAGATTACATAAAGTGATGGCTGCAAGCTCTCAAGCTCATCTTCTGAGTAATGAGATGACATGTTTGCAGTATTTTTTAATGAAATGAAATAGGTTTTACTTGTAAGGAGTTTGTAGCTGATCTATAATTGAGTCTCTTGGAGCATTCTTTGCCCAAATGCTTGTTTCCCTCTTATCATCACTTATTAAAATCAGTTTATTTCACTTTGATGTGAGCTAAGCTTATAATTATAAGGGCCTCAATCATCCAGTTTCCTTGATTAAATTTTTATGCCATTATAAATTATGCATGTTTGTGTATAATATGGTATTTAAATACATGTTAATATTTACTTCAAAATACATTTTTGCATTTTTCAATAGACTCAACTCATAATAATATTGATGGAGCAACTACAGTTACAGTTACCACAGTTACAGTTATTACAGTTACAGTGATCACCATTAGCTTAGTATTGATGACAATAATAATAATAATAATAATATGTTTTAAATTGTTGTAAACTATTATTCTTATAGGTAGAATAAAAATTAAACCACATTTAAAATACTACTTAACAGCCATACTTTGTAATATACAGTTACACGGTGCTTAACGATGGGGATACATTCTGAGAAATGTGTCCCTAGGTGATTTTGTCGTATTGTAGAGTGTACTTACCCAAACCAAGATGGTATTTCCCACTATACACCTAGGGTGCATAGTGTACCCTGTAAAATAACAACAAAAAAATTTGTATAGTAAATCCATAAATCAGTAACAAAGTTGTTTATCATTATTAAGTATCATTATTAAGTATTAATAATTGTATCTGCTATACTTTTACATGACTGGCACTGCAGTAGGTTTGTTTACACCAGCATCACCATGACATTGCGACGGCTACGACATCATTAGGCGATATGAATTTTTCAGCTCCATTACACTGTACTCCACCGTTGACAGAAAAGTTGTTATATGTGCATAAATACAACAGTTTTGTATAGTATAGTATAGTATAGTTACAATAATTCAGTGAGAATCACTTTTGGTGATTGAGGGTTGCATCTGTCCCTTGACAGAACATAGCCAGGTACAGACCTGGTCAAAGGGCACGGATATGGCCAACGGCCTCTTGGATGTGTTAGACCATCATTTCTAGACAATTTGGTCCTTTGGGAGCTAGGCTGGACTAACAGGCTCACAGAGCGGAAGAGCAAACCGTTCATTTAAAGTAAATATATGGCTGGTAATTCAACTGGAGCGTGGTGGTAGTATTACGATGTTTCAGCCGAGTGGGTCATTAGCCATTTGTTCTAATTAAGTAAGGGCTTTGTGTACATTTGATGAGAACAGCTGGAGGCTGGGGGTGTGATGTAGAGGCTGATAACCACCCACATGCCTAGACACAAACACAAGTAATGAGTAGCATGAAAATGACTATGAACAGCTTTTTCTCCCCAAAATGTGTTGGATAATCAATGGAAGAGAAAGAACAGAAAAGTGTGGAGATGAGAGTGAAAAAGAGTAGCCTTTAAGTGAAAGAGAAAATGCATTATGAGCAACGGTAGCCATGACAAATCAAACCGTACCGTGTCATGCGGCATCGAGGAAGAGGAGGAGGGAGGGATCCTGAAGGAATGAGGTGCCGGTATGCTGAAATGCCTTTGATGGGACGGGCAAGGAGCACATCACTGTGAGGCATGGAGAGAGAGCAACCGAACTGCGAGCAGCAGAGAGCCGGATGCCTAGCGGGCTAGCAGAACTGGGCAGCCAAATGAGCAAAGGAATGTCCCCCATGCAGAGGGGGAAAGCGGGAACACAGTGGGGATGCAGGAGATACAGGACCTGGGCTCCAGGAGGCCTGCGACATCCTGCTCAAAGCCCCAGCCGCCCCCAAACGCTACAATCTGCATTCGCGATTCGTCAGTCGAGAAAATTAAGCTATCTGCTTGAGGTTGGTGCCGTGCGGCTGTCATCACCTGCTTTCGGTGACAGCGGCGCCGTCTGATATTGCGTGGCTCAATGGGCCATCAGTGCGGCCTCCTGGATGCAAAGTAGCTGTGCGGAGCCTGAGGCAGCGTGTGTGAAGGGGAAGACGCTTCTCACATTTAAATAGTGACAATTAAGGCAACTATGAAGAAGTAAACACATTTTGGAAGAATTTTATACTTCTTTATAATGTGAAGGGAGGACAGTTTAAATATCGCCGTCAGGGATCGTCAACCTGTCCATACACAGACAAAGGTGACGGGTCTGTGGCAGAAAAATGGTACAGTATATGTTAAATACCATTTCTGTGATAAAAACAGCATTTCAATGACAATGTCTGTCAGAATTTGCTGTGGTGTTGATCACGATTGACATTTATGCTAATGTAGAGCCACAATAAAAAATTAAAATAAAACTAGAAAACAATAGCAAACCAACATTACTCACAATTGCTTTGTCTAAGGTTAGTTCCTGGAGAGAAAGTAAAAAAAAGAAATCTTTCAGCCTTTCAGAATTGCTTCATGCAAGGTTCTTTTAAACCCCAAGAGGTCCATATACCAAAGTAGGTGCAGGGCTTTTATTTCCAGAAGAAATGCTGCAATAACGTAAAAAACATGAGCACTGTGGGGTTTCTTGGATTTTCTTTGAGATTGGAAAAATTTATCTGCTGATGATGGTAGCTTATAAAAACAGTTATCGGTATTTGCACAACTGTATTAATCATACAGCCAAATGCCATTTCCGAAATAATTGTGATCACTTCTTTTCTTTGGCAAAAAATTTCGACCAAATTATACAAAACATACCATACAAATCAACATTACAGCAAGCCAACATTTAATTAATTAAAAATGATTCAATTATAATGGGGCTATTGCTCCAGAGAGACAACATTTCAGATTAGAAAATGAGTTTTGGCATAATTTGCAATGTTGGAAACAAACAGTCTGCAGTCTTTGGTCATCCTGTGTTAGGTGTAATTAGTAGTGAATTGTACAGTTTGCATGCTCGTGTTGAGTTGTTTTGGCTAACCCAGCAGTGACAGAAGAAAGTGCAGCTTACTCTTTGGAAATCTCAGTACCAGACTGACAAATGATTAGTCCTTTATTCCCCAACATCTGAGAGATTTGTTTGCCCTCTTGCAGTGGTATAGCGTGTTCCTCTTCGAGGAAGAGTGTTTGTTCTCTCTTAAGAAGTGCCATCGCTCTGCTGGCCCGGCACCGGTAGGTCCATGGCAGTTCCATCTCACCGTGCAGTGCTAATGAATGGCCTCTCAGCTTGTCTCGCACTCCAGATATTCCCCCAGACCTGATGAGAGTGATCCTTCGATGCGCCGTTTCCTATTACACATTAAACAATTCGTAGTAATACTCACCTTCATTGCTAGACTGATGGCTGTGTTCTTGGCTGGATTACTCATCAATCTGAATAACCTGATAGCTGCTGTGGGGAAAAAAACGACAACAAAGCTGTACTGTTTCCTTTAACCCTCCGGTTGCGTTCACCTCCCGCCCCTAACTTTAGTGTTCCCGGTCAAAATTGACCGTCTGTTTTAACTGC
>JAODKC010000039.1:13710577-13746319 GCA_026777985.1 Mormyrops attenuatus | reverse complement strand
AGATGTATAACACAATATTTATTGTGTTTTAAGTTGTAAATCGGTCAGATTTGACCCGAACACGACAGGAAGGTTAAGGCTGGGCAGCACATCGTGATAGAGGCGCTGGTGCTCCGTCGCGTAAACTACAAAGGGAAGCCAATTTGCTCTGGCCACTTTGGGACAGTGCATAATAATACAGACGGAAGCGTGTGGAACAGTTTTTCTTGTAAAGCTCCAGGGATGGGTGTAGATGCTGGAATCAGCAGCGAAGCAGTTACATAACACAGATACAGCTTCTGAATGGCAATTGAGTTAGTAGCTATTCTACCATCAGGGAAACGACATCAGAGGCATACAGAACATGGCAGAAAAAAATGTGGGGAAGCACTTTGCTGAGGAGAACCTTGTTCCACATCAGAGTGAAGGTTATTTTATCTGTAAAGGTAAGGATCTTCAGACTCCCTCAGGCTGGGAAACTATAGTAGACCAGACTTATTTCAATCAAAATAGTTTATAACAAAATGGATGTCCATGATGCAAAATGTTCAGGGACAAACATATTACACCATATTCCATTTCCTAACTAATACACATCTTCTCTGTGTTGTTCAAGGGCCCATTATCAGACTATCTTACAGTAAAATACACTCATTTAAAAGCTAGTTAGTCAGGAAGAGTGCCTGAGATTATTTCCCATCTCAGTCAAGGCTTTGCAAACTGGAAAACCTTGTTTTTGAAGAGTGTTTTGACATTTCCCCCCCCAAAACAGTTTTGCTAGAGATTTATTGTTCGAAAAATGGATCTATATATTGACGTGGATACTTATATATTCCTTTCTGCAGCACAAATGTTTGGAGAAATGATGCAACATTAGAAACGAAATAAAATATAAAAAAATGGCTGGAAATTAAAAACAAACAAAAAACCATACAGTAATATGAATGTTTAAGATTAGTGTGGCGATATTCATTTGGGTTAATCACTGAGTTCGTTTTATTATGCACTATAGTTTGTATTTTAACATCCATATGCTGTCACACAGGTTTACTTAACCTAAGAGTAATAATAGGAGTGCTTGAGAGGGAACTTTCCTCCAGTTTCCCGTCTAGCTTTTTCTGATCTTTCGAAACTAGTAACTGAAAGAGCGAGCAGGAGAAAGAGAGGGAGGCAGAGAGGGAGAAAGTCCACTGTAGATAATTAGGCCCTCAAATCAGCCTGATTTTGCATGCAGCTGAGTGTGAGGGAGCTACCTGCCACGGGGTATCACAGATAGCGGCTCCAAGGGAGCGGACAGCTTCGGCCCCGAGTCAGGCGCTGCCGCTCCTTCCTGTCCAGTGTCGCGGCATGGAGAGCAGCAGTGGCTGCCGCACATTTCCAGGGCTGTGCCGGAGCGAGCCGCTTGCAAGAGCATTTTCACAAGGCTGCAAATTCATTTTTTAATGTCGTGTGGCAGATACTCTTGTCTGGATTTTCTAGCTTTAAAAAAAATAGAGAGAAAGTTACAGCAAGCTTTTAATTTGATCATAAATATCAGTCATAAATGTTTTTTTTTTTATCTCAGGCAAGGTATTGTTAGTATTTAATAAGGAAGCATATCAAACAGATGCGATTACGGAGATGGCAATGGAATTACATTGGCTAATGCTGCATTCGGTGTATTTTGGTCCCAAGGACATAAAAGACTGTTTATGTCTTCTGCTTACTTATGAAGCTGGACAGCAACAGCAGGTCTGCATTGAAGTACTGCAGCTGGTGTAGGAGACACGTAGACCCTCTGGTGTGGGGCCTGTTTTTAAGTGGATTTTCAATTTATATGCCAGATGCTGCCTGAAGAGACAGAGGTTTGAGGATCTTTGGTACTGTGGGGGGGGGTGGATATACCTGGGTGGGGCCTTGTGCGGTCAGGTGACATTCACATGCTCTACATCAGTGCTATTCCAATCTGGACCTCGATTCCAAATCCAGCCCTTGTTTTCATTTCTGCCATTACTTAGTTTAATAATTACTGATTCTGATTGGCTGGAGGCTTTGCATCTGGTTCCCAGGTAAAGGAAGGCTGGAAAATCAGCAGGGATCAGACCTTGAGTTCTGTGATTTGAAAAGCCCTGCTCTAAATAAACCAGATCCTGCTCCTCCTCTTGCGCTCCAACCCTGATGCTTGTGCACACACCCTACTATCACCCCAAAGCAAAGCCGGTGCTGTTTTCTGTGCATTTCCCTACACGCTGAAGCCGAAACAGCTGGCGTTCACTGCTCTCTCCTCTCCACCTTCTCGTTAAATCCATCTTGCTCCCGTACCTGAGCGGGGTCCTCCATTCTTCTGCCCTCGTCATTCTGTTCCCCTACCTGCCATCAGGAAGTCGTTCACCCTCTTCCTGGGCATTTCTAGCCACATCCTGTAGGGCCGCCCGCCTAAAGTCTGCGTGGTTCCCTCATATATCTGTCTGGATAGAAAAAAAGCACATCAAATTGGCATAGATTAATGAGACCAAAAAGTAAAACTAAAAATAAGGAAAATATGAACCAAATATGCCTAGATAATCTGTTCCTGCACGTTCAGTTACTTATTTATAACTCTGCTTTTTGCATCACAATCATGGGCGGCTGCAGAGATTTAAATCCCACTTTCTGGAAGCTTCTACTGATTTCTGTGAGAATCACAGCAGTCAGGATGAGCGTAAGTATCTAACAAGGGACTGGGAAGCGGAATTTTATTGGGGATGAATTTTCCGCTTTTCGGGGGCACACAAAAATGAGGCAAAGTCATTTTGGTGAGAAGGAAGAACAAAACCGCAACGTGGGCGAGGGGGACGGCGATTATAGGGCAGCTGACCGGGGACAAGCAAACAGGGTTAAGTTTTTATAGTGGTAGTGAAACTTGGAACAGGCTGACTAGGTGAGAGGAACATTCTGGGTCACCTGACTCTCCCTCTATAGCTACACACTCGCCCCCCCCCCCACCCCCCAGCTTCACATAATACAAAGGTAAAGATTAGTCCCTCATGAATGTGCAATTACCAAATGACCAAATGTTCCCCACAGTGTAATAAAAGCCTGTTATTTTGACATTGTGGGGACCATTTTTCAGGTACCCACAAAGATTTGTGAATGTAATTAAAAAACAAAAAAGTTTTTTTTCCTGTGGGATTAGAGTTTTCACCATAGAAATGAATGGAGAGTCCCCACAAAGATATAATTACAAACCTGTGTGTGCTTGTTTGTGTGTGTGTGTGGGTGGATAAGGAGCAGCTGTAAAGCTGTCACCCACAAGATGGACGTGGGATATAACAATGCTTTGTGTTATTGCTTGTGAATCACGTATAGGGCCATTCAGGAAGCTCTCGGGGGTTGAACCTTCACACCTCACATTGACGCATAGATGGGCAATACAGGTACACAGGCCTATTAACCTTGGGCCGCCACAACTCTGTCTCCTCCCAGCTCGATATGACTGCTTCTGTCGCTCTGCCGCTTATATTTTCTCATTTCTACCCAATTATACTCCTAGGTGGAGGAACAGAGGGGATGTACTGAGATATTTTTAATTTTGTGGAAGGATACAAAAAAGCGGCTTGTCAATATCGCGGCTCCTTAATAAAGTGGAGCTCGCAGAAGGGCCGTTCGGAGCCTGTGCGGGCCGACGTGATGGAACAGCGGCAGATGATTGAAATAGAAAAGAGAGAAGACCTTGAATTCTCCTTCAGAGCCTTATCGTTTGTGTCAGGAAGACGAGAAGCTTGCCGAAACACAGAGTATGAGAACATAAATTGAAGGGGGGAGAAATGATTGTGAAGGTTTCTTTTTTTTTGACTGTAAACTGTATTTGGAACAAAACTAATGGGGTGGTGGTATGGCGGCTCAGAAGAGGATGGCGCCACCAGGGTTTGGGTTTGAGTCCCACCCCGGTCTATGTGTGCCCTCTGCATGCTCTATGGGTAGCCAGCAGTTAGGTGAATTGCTGTACCTAAAATGTCATTAGTGTGTGTGTGTGTGTGTGTGTGTGTGTATGTGTCCCCTGTGATGGCCTGGTATCCCACCCATGGTGTTTTCTAGCGTTTCTTGTACTAGGATAGGCTTCAGGGTCACAAAAAGGCAGATTGAATTGGAAGATAAACATGTGAATTAATGCCGGAAACATTGTTTTTTAATTACAGGTCCATACACACAGAGTGATTTATTCATACTTAGTTCATATACTAACCTGGTTTAATTAATAGGTCTGGTGTTCATGTTTTGCGTTACTGTGCTGTGTTCATTTCTGGCGGCTAAAACAGTAGGTAAGTCCAGTAATGTCATAATAGATGCTGCCGCTAAAATTCACACTGATTAACTATTCACTTTACTTGAAGGGGCAATCCAGAAATTTACAATTTACAATACAGAAATGTATCTATGACTGCTTATAGAATCCTAGTTATCACAACAACAAGACAGAGTTACAGAAAAGCAAACTTTAGTAACGAGACACTGAGTGCCGTAGATGGTCCCTGAGAGAATGACGCGTGGAGGGATTTCTGCCTGTCAGTCCTTTCCAGCTGCCACACCTGGTGAGATGCATATCCAAGGTAGCGCTGAGGTGCAGTGGCCATCACAAACAGCAGTGAGGAGGGAATAAACGAGCCTGGGTGATTAGCAACCAGAATCCGATATGCAGAGCTAAACCCTATACCAGATAAAAAAAAAAACTCAGAGTTAGAACTGGCATCGATCCAACAAAGCTGAATCACAGAACAGAACCTTAGAATTGGGAGATCAGAGGCGGAATCAAGAAGCCAAACTAAGACAGCTATACAGGCAGGATCAAGCCTCAAGCCTGAGTGAGACACATTAACCAGTCAGAGTGCGGTTGTCTTATTTGGGGTCACAGGGGGTCTAGAGCCTATGGGCACAAGGCAGGAAATAACCGAGGATGGGGTGCCAACCCATTACCAGACACACTCACATGCCATTCACTCACACATGCACACCTACGGGCAATTTGATAACTCCAACCAGCCTCACCATGCTTTTGGACTTTGGGGGGCGGGGGGAAACCAGAGTACCCAGAGGAAACCCCATGACAACACAGGGAGAACGTACAAACACCACATACATTGAGCCATGGCCGTGACTCAAACCCTGATCCCAGAGGTGTGGGGCAAGAGTGCTAACCACTGCACCATCATGCTGCCCCCCCATGACCATACCCATTACAGGTAACTAGGCAACCGGATGCCAAACTGGACATCCTACTACTGCTGTGAGGAAGAGTTTCATTCATAAAGGGCAAACAATGACATTGTGTGTTTAATATAATAGGGTTTACATGTTTTAGTTAACATAATTTACAATGGGACTATTTAAATGAAGGAAATCTTTGTGCAGAAATGTGCTTGCCGACAAGTGACAGATTAATATACTGTTAATTAAAACATTTATAGCTTAATCGTGTTTGTAGAGCATTATATCATGAGGTAAAATAATTGGGGGTTCGGATAAAAAGACCTTGAATGAGATGCTGAGTACTCTGTGTACTATCCACCTGGTGACTGCTGGAAAATTTCAGTGCATGATAGTGCTAGTTGTACACCCCCTATGACATACTGGTGCGTGTCAGGTCTGAGAGCAATGGGATGCGAGGTGTAGGCCGAGACAAAATTCCTTTACATTTTATTAATACAAACAGAGAACCTGTCCAAGTCCCTGCTCCAAGAACACACAGGTTCTTATACTTCATTCTCTTTAACTTCAGTCTGATTGGCTAGCAATGGTGGAAGGGGCGTGGCAATGAGGGAATGGACGTGGCAGTGGGCGTGGCAATGGGGGATGGGCGTGGCAATTGAGGAAGGGGCGTGGCAGTGGGGTTGGGGCGTGGCTCTACTGAATACCTGCTTCAGGATTACCTTCCTAATTTCATTTCTGAAATCCTCTGTGCTTTAAAACATCATATGATCGTTTTTCCAGGGATGATAAGGTTATTTGACGCATGCTTTGGTCCTTTGTACTGACAGAACGAATCTTATTACACTTGTGAGATGGTACGGCGCCAGTATCGATCGCACAGTTTGAAGAGGTGTGTGAGTGATCCGATATCTGGTGTGTAGGTGTGCAGGATTCCTGCGGATGAATACATGCTCCAAATAAACAGCAGTGCCCCAAAGCTAATGTAGGCCTTCAATGTGTAGAATGCAGTTTAGGAGTCAGTATTTTTGAGAATGTTCTGCTCTTAGATTTTGACATTTCTGATTAATAGACTAAATTCTTTTCACGCAGTGTGAAGCGGGGGCTTATCTCAACAATGCTTCACAGAATTTTAATCAAGGACAAATCCTCACAAAGGATGATAAACGCAAGCTTAATAAAAACACCACAAAACTGTTTTGGAAGCTGCACTTTCCCTGCATTAATTGCAGCATTTATTGTGTGCTAATGCTGCTTATAATTAAACTGAAGTCATATTAAAGTTGAGGCACAAATATGCATTTTAATTGTTAACTGGAAACAATCACCGACTGACCTTGCACTTGTTTTCAAATGCTGTATATCGTGTTTTATGCCTCTGAACTTGTAAATTGACTCCTTGGGGCCATACAGTCAGTTAAATTTAGCTTTTTAGGGGTGTGAAAAAAAAGTTTGCTTGTACATTTCCCACATTCCCCTACGGCATTCATTCAGATGTTCAGCTGTTTTCCAAGCTCAGAGATGTGGAAAATCATGCTTGGCTGTAAGACAGACGTGGAGGAGAGAAACAAGGGACGATAATCGCAGGGGAACACTTGTGGGGGGAGGTGGGTGCCTCCCAACAGCGCCACCTTCAGGTAAGTCTGGGTGGTGTTAGTGAGTTACACTGCTGGGTGTCTTATGGTGGAACTCCGCTGATCAGATCTGCAGACGGACTGGTACTAAAAAAAGAAAAGCCTTAAATATGTTTTACACATGGCAAGCTAATAAAAGTAATACTTTTTAAATGTTCCATGCTGTTTGCTTGGTAATGTGTCAATAATTCAACTAAAACTTTATAAGAATGATTACATTTTCAGGCTGTGCCCATATATCTTGATTTTCTCTATTCCGTCATTCCATCCATCTTTCATATTCGTTTATCCGGCGCAGGGTCAGAATGAGTAAAAAGCACAGGCCCACCGCATGTAATTCCCAGACTGGGATGCCTGCATGATAGGCAACGCCTAGCCCAGGCTCTACTGGACAACTTGCTTAGTTGTCCCCCTGAGATGGTGGGCATGAGCAAGCCTATCCCACAGGGCACAAGGTATGGGGACGCCCTGGATGGGATGGATATAACTGGTACGCAAATACGTATTCACCTTTAAAACGATACATGCGACAATCGATTGTAATAACATTGTAAATGCATACTTATTTTATGTGCATTTGCGCTGATATGAAAACAAAATACAATGCATTTCAATCTTTATATGCTAACTTTACTTCATTTGCAGTATACAGGTTAAAATGCAAAGTATTATCTTGTCATAGAAGCGCAAATGCACATAAAATAAGTACGCATGTATCGTTTTAAAAGGTGAATGCGTACTTGCATACCAGTTATGTCCATCCCTGCCTATAGACATAAAGCTGTACAGGGGCATCAACCCCTATTACTCAAATCACACCATTTTTTTCTCGAATGCCTGCCACCTGTATGAAATACAATGTGCTATTTGAACTTCCCTTGCTTAGCCCACTATTCCTGCCGCTGCCATACTCATGTCCATCTACAGGAGTTAATAATGTCTAAGCCAAATCAAAATCAAAATAAGAACATTGGTATTATTTAAAAATTAAATTGCATCCTGTCGTGTTATCATTCCTCAATCCTGATTGTTTTGCATGCAGGTTGCTGTGTGTGTGCCGCAGTGCACTGGCCATTATATGCAAACTGTAGTGCACGGCAGTAATGTGTGCATCACGTGCACCGGCTATTACATACAAACTGAAGTGCACGGACAGTAATGTGTGTGTCATGTGCACTGGCTATTACGTGCAAACTGCAGCGCACGGACAGTGATATCTGCATCACGTGCACTGGCTATTACATGCAAACTGCAGTGCACAGACAGTAACGTGTGTGTCACGTGCACCAGCTATTACATGCAAACTGCAGTGCACGGACAGTGATGTCTGCATCACGTGTACTGGCTATTACATGCAAACTGCAGTGCATGGACAGTGATATCTGCATCACGTGTACTGGCTATTACATGCAAACCGCGGTGCATGGACAGTAATGAGTGTGCCGCATGTAATGGCTATTACATACACGTTTGTGCACATAGACAGTAATGTCTGTATTGTGGTGTATGGACCTGGACTGCAAGGTTGTATTCTGGGTTAAACTGCATTGCTTTGACATTGCAGAATAGAAAAATATCTAATCTTTTCCATCAATCTAAATTAATATACTGCCAAATATAGGACCTTGTTAAAACTTGAACGTGAGACTTTACTGGAGCACAGCAGGTCAATCCTGGGGCATGTGTCCAATTAAAAAGGGGTCTAGCAACACCCATGCCAGACACACTAACTTGTACTTTTATAGATGTGCTTACAAGCTGTAAACCATAGTGCTAACTGCATGTTGAACTTGTCTGCATTTAGTATTTTCTCCACAAATAATGGCCATCCTCAGATGGCAAATGAAGCGTCTTATATCAGGCATAGCTTAAACAGCAGTAGTACTTAGAGAGATACAGAAGGCTTGCTTACACATTAAATGGAGGCTCCACCATCACTGTAACTGCCATAGGCCATGTAAGAACAGATTGTGACAGCATTACGCCACTCCAAAGTGGGAAATCCGGCCTTAAACTTAATAAACTTTACGGAGCGTCCTGACATCGACAATTTTACAGGCCCGTGCGGAACAAACTGCTTTTAATTTGCTGGTACACTGGCTTCATTAAAGCCTCACAGACTATTGTCTCCCTTAAGCTTGTGGTAAAAAAAATAACTTCATTAAAAGAAAAAGTAAAATACCACTCATGCCAATAGTTTGCTAATGAATTCTGTAACAAAAGGGGAAAAATGCCAAGGTCAAAGCATTAGACATTCATCAGAGATGGTCCTGTCACTGTCTCCATTTTTGGTGCTATCCTCGACTCCCCTCCTGAGGTTACATTTTATGTCTTTCTGCTTCAAGGTAAGTAAAGTTTTGTTTGGGATTTGAAGTTTGTTTCTGACTCATGTCAAGCCCAAAAACTTTGCATTTCAAAGCTGAAAAACAGCATTATCTTCAAGCCACTGCCCAACTCAGTTTTACAAAAAAAACATATATCATAAAATTTTCCGTTTGCTTTTTTTTTTTATCTTACTTTCTATTACTGCTCTGCTCCCAGCTTTGTTTCCCAAGCTGGCGCCGGCTCTGCGGATTAGCGCTGCCTTGGCTATGAATGTGCACACTTCGCACATCGGCATTATCTTGCTGATTATACCGTTTGTCGTTTTTTCAAGGTTCAATGTATCTATTTATTGTCGTCTTCATACTATAACGAAAGACTTACAGGCGTATTTCCTGCTAGGCGTACTGCCCGATGAATATAAGACGATAAATTCAAGACAAAAAGTACAGCAGATGCTGATAAGTTCCTATAAATTACAGCAAAACAGAAAATATCTAGCATTTATCTATGGGAGAAATCTTGAAAATTTGTTATATTACTCCTTTACTCTAAAAGTAGTTGTGGGTAGGAGCAGATTTATTGTTTATCTGAGGCCCCAGGCCCCCAAGTGTAGTGACTGTTTGTGGCCAACAGGGGGGCAAATCTGTTGTTTGATTGATGGGAAACACAGCCACTGGTTGTGGGTGCTGTGACACTGTTACACTTGCTATTAAAGCCGCATCAGTATGCATGACTTTGTTAGATTTATTCATTTATACTGCTGCAATACTGAACTGACCAATTGTTGACTGTCACTTTAAATCCGGCATGCACCTTCCCAGTCAGATCTACTAATTGCATGTACTGCACTGGAATGGGGAGGATGTCTTGAATTTATTTGACATTTATGCCATTTTCTCCCCAGTTGTGTATGCATGAACGGATGGGAGTTTTTTTTCCTGGAAGTGCCATAAAATATGCCCTTTGATCATGGTGCATGCGCTCCCCCAGAAGCTCTGGGCGTTTCAAAGGTGCTGAGCTCCCAAAACTTGACCTGCTACTTGTATTTCAGGGAGAACAATCTTGCCAAAATGAGCTTAGCGCATTTGTACACTTCCAGCTCGGAAGGATACAAAAATAAAATAAATGGGGAAATTGGCAAAACCGATTCAGGCCAAAAAAAGATTTCCCTAGCTCTCTCTCGCTCTCTTTCCAGAATGCACCCGCCCCCCCCTCCCGGAACAGCACTGTGCATCTGAAACAGAAGAGAGCAGAAGCTGATGCAGGGGATAGCGGCGACTTTGTGAAAATGACACCCCATGAAAAAAAGCCAAAGGCTCTTTACTTTCAGCTACGTGACTGTGGATCGCTATAGATTACAAATGAACGTGGAACAATGATATTACTGTAAAGAGACTCGGCAGTGCTGCATATCTGCGGATAGTCACACGCATGCCAAACTGTAGATCGAACCATTTGGGGGTTAAGGAATGAAGTAGAGGAATAAAATCCCATATTACCCTCATCCTGCATGGGAAGTAGCCCTGCTCCGGGTTCATTCTCCATGTTTCTGGGTGATGGAAATGCTCACAGGATTGTGCAAACAGCAGAGCCTATGTGCTAGCTTAGTGGGAGCGCCGTGTGCCACCTCTGTCCCCGAGTCCCCTCCCGGGACACAGATGACAGGGAACACAGTGCTAAGCTAAATGCTCCATTACCAAATTCAATCTGTGTGGCCACTGCAAGCGGTGAAGTGAACCTCTCAATCAAATTTTTTTCTCCATTTCACTGCTTTACATTTGACATCTTGTATGCCACAACAAACAGGTGACTATTAAATGGTATGGTTTAATGCAACATTTTTCAGTTAAGTAATATCAACACATACTTGATAACATGACTGGTGTCTGAAGTCTGTTTCGAGCTAATTGGATTTAACTGATAACAAGGCCCTACGTCTGTGGCTGTTGCTCATTTAAGCATTTTTTAAAATATTGCATTCAGATGAGGTAGCAGAATGTTCTTATTGTTTATTGAGCATCAAACCAATTTTCATATAATTAAAACGATGTGACGAGTGTGATCAGTCGTTGGACTAGCTGTGACTGTTGGTAACTGATTGACAGCCAGGTCCATACAAAATCCTATCAAAGAACAATATGAGTCATTGTTAGGTTTCAACCTTGGTAGGGACCAAATCAGCCCCGAACCTCATGGTCTCCGAAACACACACGGTACTCCTGCATCATTGATAGGGACATGTCCCTATCGTCCACACCCAAATCTACACCCTTGATGTCAGTGACGCACAAGGGTGTGTCCCCAGATGGGTGACACAGTGCCGTTAAGAAATATCACCCTAACAAAAATTATACATTTGTGTATACATGTTCATACTAACTAGTAGATTTTAAGCAATTAAACTAGGGAAAAATGTCAGGGTGATAAACGCCAGAAAACAGCAGAGGACAGACAACAAGAACTCCCATGAGGGAAGAAAAAATAACTTTTTGGGATTTACTGCCAATGGTCTGTTTGAGCCCTCTGGCCGCAGTAAGTCAGGGATGGAAGTCAGTGAGCATTGTGTAACTGTGGCTGTATAGGCTGCTTAGGCAAAGGCCTCTTAATCAACGGAAATGGTCAGGTGACATGATGACTGAACAAAGAGCTTGAAATATTAATCCATTTAAGGCGCCACAAATATTTTACGATCTCTGGCACAAGCAAGCGTTTTGAAGGCATTCAGGATTTTACAGGTCTGCCTGACCACAAACAGACAAAGGTCTTTTTCTTTTTGTTACGGGAATTGCAGAGTCTGGATGAACAGACCAGACCCAGCACATCCAGCTGGACCGAGCCTGGAACAGTGACACAAAGGGCCTGTCCTGGCTCCGTAAATGGTCAGGGAACAGGGACAGAATATCAAAGGCTTGTGCCACCCCTGGGACTCCTTCTGTTAACTCCTTGCTGAAGGTCACCCAGTTCCAGGGAATAGAAAATCACTTATTCACTTATTTTGATGCACAAACATGACTTCACAGCTTTGCAAATATTAATTAAATATCTGAATTTGTGGCACAACATCGTCACATCAGATTGTGAATGTCAGTGAAGTATTTATTTATTTTTTAAAAAGGGAATGAGTACCCATTAGCCCAACCCTTTGTTGGTGGGTTGCCAGACAGGAATACTCAGAAACCACTGAGTTTAGTGGAGAAGCCTGGCCTGATGGATGAGAGCCATGATATTAGCGTAAGAGCTTTTTCATACATAAATATTTCTTCCCTGGATTATATAATATGTCCAGTAAAATTAAACATTTTACTTGCATATAAACACAATAGCAGTGGATGGAGACAGAGAAGAAGAGTCTTGGAAATATGCAGAGTGAAAATATGCAAGGTGAACTTTGTCCAGCTTGAAATAGACTAATAAAAAATGCATTTTTTATTAAATTTACACTTATTATAATGCCGTTGATCATACAGGACTTACAAGATCGTGATCAGTGCGCTGCTGTGGCATCAGGGAGGCAGATTTGAAAGAATGAATGTTACATTTATATAGCGCTTTTCGAGACACCCAAAGCGCTTTACAGAAGCAATGGGGAGCCGCTTCAGCCACCACCACTGTGTAGCCCCCACCTGGATGATGCGACGGCAGCTAGTCTGCAGCAATACGCTCACCACACAGTAGCTAAATGGGTGAAGGAGCAGGAGAGAATTCACCAACTAGATATAGGGGATGATTCTGATGGCCAGATTTTGATAGGGCCACTGTGGACAATTTTCGCCGGGACATCGGGGTCCCACCCCTATTCTCTTGAAAGATGCCCAGAGATCTTTTATGACCTCAGAAAATCAGGACCTCAGTTTTACATCTCATCTGAAGTACCTACCATTTTTACAGCACAGCGTTACTGGGGACATTGGGATCCACACAGACCACAGGACAGGCTAACCTGTTGACCACACCAGCACCTCTTCCAGCAGCAACCCAGCTTTCCTAGTTGGTCACCCATCCAAGTACTGGCCAGGCCCAAATCTGCTTAGTTTCAGGTGGGTTACCTGCTCTGAGCAGCACGTCAGGATGGCTTTGTGGAGATTGTCTCTTTCTTTCCATGTTTGTGCTGGTTTACTCCAGCGATTCCACATTCCGCTCTTACAATTACATTTGATTTGGGTGAACTTCTGGACCCTACCTTGCTCTGCAAGACTTACATTTGGAATGACACTGAACAGAACAATGTAGGATTGGGAGGTAGGAAGAGAAGATTAATTGAAGAAGATGGGTGCAGATGAATTTAATGAAGGCAGGAGGAACATTAATAAATCAGATCTTTCTGCATCAGTACAAGAGGAACCCCTGTCGCTGGTTTTCGGATGTGTGTGTGGGTGTGTGCAAGTGAGCCTGGTGATGGACTAGTGTCTGGACCTTAGTGTTCCCTTTCTCATGCAGCTGCTTCTTAGGATACCATCTGGATCATTACAGTCTTTAGCGAGACATCTGATAATGCAATGGATGACAGTAAAACTGTGAAGGGCCAGTCTTGATCCATTGGTTGGGGAGAGTGTTAACTGGTGAGGAACATGATGAGACCACTTAAAAAGCACATTGGTGGCTTAAGACCGCGCACACCGCCACCAGAGCTCAGTGTGGGTTGAGTGCGGTGATTCACTGGGCTGTTATTCGCAGTTATCTCAAGTCCTGAACACTTCAGACTTGCATGGAAAGGCAGGAGGTGATCCTATCCTAATCTCGATGGCTTTAAGGTTCAAAACTCTGTACTAGTGTGCCTAACCCCTGTCAAAGGCACACAAAATCCCATGATTTTGATGACGTGAATGAGATTGAAGTATGTAGTGCATTGATTAGTCAAATTTTACTTAAATTTTCCCATAAAACTGATAATTATTCTTTGTCCCTTTCACTATTCCACAATGGGGTTCTTTTTATGTGCTTAAAAAGAGAAATGTCAGAAATCGAATTGTGATGGGCACATCTTTTGACCGCAGCTGGGCTCATAGTGTCACGTGTCGAGCATGGTCAGGGGGCCTGGTGGCCGGCAGCAGAGCACTGAGGGCAACGCTTGATGGAGATGATGGTAGCAGTACACCTGATCATCCTGAGGTGTCAACTTCTGGATATTGTCTAGGTGCTAGTGATGGTCAGTCAGCTGAGGACCAGATGCCCCAGTCAGATGGAAGAAGAGGAAAGAGCAACAGTGATTTAGTCTTTTATTTGTAGCTAGCTCACATGACAAATTAAGAGTGTAATATGTAAGATGAGGGAATTCCATTGGAATTATGCTATGTCAGCATTTCAAATTAAAGTTAGGCAAAGAGTTTATGTCACAGAGAAACCCATTACAGTCAAAATCAAATCATAGGATGCTGTAGCTAATAAGTCTAATCATAGCCAACATTAGCATGACAGAACTGACTGCCTAACTCACAGCTTCCTTCCCATGCCTGCCACCTCCAGCTACACACTGGAATAAAAATATAAATATGTTTAGGCAGTTTGAATCCCAAATAGAAGTATTATGATAATGAAAATTGTGATAGTAAGAGATTATATTTTGTGCTCTCAGCAGTTTTTTGGTACACTGAGATACACATAAGGTCCTGGGAATGCAAATGTGTTAAACTGTGTAAAGTTGCGTTCTGTGTATCCAAGGCTATTCATTGCTCGCATCATGCTCTTGTTTCTGGTAGGATGTTCAATGGAGCTCCATAAACACATCTCTTTGAATATGACTAAAATGGCAAAACATGTTTCAACGCAGAAAATCTGCAGACACTAATATAAAAGCAAAGAAAGTTTTTTACTTGACTATTTTTTTTTATTATTATAAGGATACATATTGTACACACACATACACACACACACACTCTCACACACTAACACAGTTTTATGCAAAAGGTTGGGTACCTCTGGCCAAATTACATATTTAGTCAATTATGTAAAAGTAAAGTAGTAAACAGCTGCTGTGGGAAACAGCATACTAAAAACACATTTGCAAATGTTAATATGCAGCTACTTTTTATTCCATGAATGACAAAACATAGGAACATATATAGGTAACACTTTCGATGAAGCTCTCATCCAGAATGCATCATAGGCACCTTCATAATGCATTACAGAGCATCTATTATGCATTACAATGGTTGGTAGAAGAATTAATAAAGCTTTACAGCATCTTCTGTTGACAGTCATATGGCATTATTATAGTGTTGATTACAATACTTCATAAGCTCCTGTGAAGCTCTCATCTATAATGCACTACAGATATTTTCACAATGCATTATAATGGTCAGCATAAGTATTAATAAAGCATTACGGCATCTTCTATTAACAGGCACAAGTCATTATATTGTTGATTATAATACTTCATAGGCTCATATGAAACTCATACAATACATTGCAATGGACTCAGCACTGAGCCCAGATGCACCCCATACTGACTGATGAATGAATGTTTACTCATTAACACACTGACAACACTCCCACACAGCTAACACCCGAAGCAGGGAAACACTGATTATGAAGAAGAACCACAGTCTATAGCAGTAAGTGTGGGATTTAAATTCTAATGCAAAGAACTGGAGATACCTGTACCTGCATCATGGGAATGAGCCCATTCTAGTACTACAGTGTGGCTTGGAGCTAAATTGTTTGCTAAGATAGACATTATTGGACTACAGAAAGGTGGATAGCTAGGCAACAAATTCTTCTTAAATTTTTCTAGCTAGATCGATCATCAAGATCCAGCTTAGGCTTCTAGACAAGGGACTTCATCACAGCTATTTAAAGGGACCTGGGAACATTTCCAGAAGATAGAGATGAATGTATAATGTATACTGTTTAGCGTGGGCTTTCCAATTTTAGAGAGCACCTCCTCTATTAGCGTCATGGGTATCGAATCAAATAAACAAATGGATAATTTAGAATGCAGTCAATAGTCAATTTAATGCAGTCTATTCAAACACTGTAGCAAGAGAAAATGATTCAAAGATAGTCAATATTTTAGCAGCAACATCAACAGTTTCAATGTAATAATAAGAAGATGGTTTGACAGAGGAAGGTTATCTGGGACGACAGGAGCACATTGAACTTAGGTATCGAATTACAGCCCTAGAGGACCAAGACCAGGACTTTCTAGCTGGACAGTGAACCAGTATGATTCAATGAACCAAATCCGTTTAAGCTGTTAATCACATAGAGAACTTTAAAATGCTGTGGGATCCACCCCTGCAGGTTTGTGAGTAAAACTAATTGGCTTACATCTTTGTATACATTTCATTTTGAACAAATCAACTCCTTAAAACTAAATAAACAAATACCGCAGATTAGTGAATCATTAAGTTAATGTAACAATTTGAGGTCTAAGTAAGACTAGCATCCCATCCATGGTGTACCTGACAAGGAGGAACAGCTGGAAGGTGGAAGTAAGGATGGATGGATGGATGGATGGATGGAAGGTCTACATACATTATATAGACAAAAGTATTGGGACACCCTATGTAATTACAGGAGTTGCCCACATAAGCCACACCCATTGCTGACATACAGTTATATAATTAAGCACACAGCCATGGAATCTCCAGCACAGCAGCAGGATGGGCGGTCATACAGAAGAGGTTAGTCAGCCTGGCACCATCATTGGACGCCACTGGACAACCTTCCTATAAGTCGGTTCTCCACATTTCTGTCCTGGTCAATGGCTAATGAAGTGACATGGAAACATCTGGGAGCAAGTTCAGCTGCGAGGTGGCATCCCCAGAAGCCTTTGCAGAAGAGTACAGGCTATTACAGCAGCTAAGGGTTAGCAAACTTCATATTAATGCCCTTTGATTCAGAGTGAGATGGTGGAGGCTGGTGATAATGTAAACATGATTAATTTTGTTAAAAGAGATATTGATAAAACAGAAACTATATGAAAACACATGAAAATAAAAAGCTGCCTATTTTTTTCACCATCTCGCATCACAGATTTTCTATTTACATTTGTTGTTACATTTGCGAAAAAAAAGCATGGTTAATATGGATCTATTTTTATCCTTGCCTTGATTACTTTAATTTGTTACTTTATGCTTGACAGCCAGAAACTTGGTAATGAAATAGGGAAGAATTACAGCTCTGTATCATCTATGACATTGTTAAGCAATTTGGTGGATTTTCCGCTTCTTTGTTTGGTAAGTGCTGGATTTTGCTTGTTATTTGTTTGGTTTTATTTGTAAACTGACTGCATGTACTTATTTAATTACCAACTGTTCCGCACTGATATGTTCGAGATATGTATCATCAGTCCGTTCACAAATCCATTATGCCGTGCGCTTTCGGTTTTACAGGAGCTAATGTGTTTATTACTGTGTGGTTTTTCCCCTTTACCGTATATCTCATGACCAGTACTGGGTAATAAAGTAGCATCTTTAAAAACATCCATCCATCCATCCATCTGAGCCTGAAGCCCGTTTCACGATGCACGAGGCATTAGTCAGGGGGCACTCGGGAAGGGATATTTCCATTAATGCCTTGTGTGGGACATCTGGCTCTCTGTCTTTCCCTGAGCTTCCTGGGTCTGACTCCAGGCTCATTCGCACAAAGCTATTGTCAGACACTCAAAAGCAGTATAATGACAGTCTGTGTGAAGCCAGCCTGGAGTTTGGTGGCAAAACTATATGGTGCTAAAGTTGTCAATAATTTTTCACATAATGGAAGTCAGAAGGCAGGAGAATCACAGGAAAAGGCTGACAGGGCTGCTTTGGGCTAAGCCTGCGCTTCTTCTCTAAATTCCCTTTATTAGTGTTTATTTTTTTTCAGCCCAGGAATATACCTCTTATTTGCGACTTCAAGTGTCTTGAAAACCAACCTGTTCTCCCAGCCAAGCTTTCCACCTTTATCTGTCCAAGTGGATCCTTCTTCTCTTATATGAGCCATATAATGCAATATGACTGACATAAGAGTGAGTAAAAATATTTTCCTCCTTACGTCTGACATCACGGTTTAATGCAGCGCCAACAAGAAGAGGCCACACTAAGAGCCAACCAGAAGAGGCCACACTAAGAGCCAACCAGAAGAGGCCACACTAAGAGCCAATCAGAAGAGTCCACAGTGAGAGCCTTACCAGGCAGAAGATGCGCTCATACCCTAAAACAGTGTTTCCCAACCTAGTCCTCTGGGACCCCTAGACAGTCCCTCCCTGCCAGACAGTCCACATTTTGCAAGATGCTATATACAGTAAAAATAAATTGACTTGAATTTCTGTGGGCATAACCGTAATCCCAACTAAGACAGCCTGAACCCCTAGCCAGCCCTAACCTTAACCACAAGTAAGCAAACAAATTACAAGACTTAGGCATTTTTAGTTTTTTGGTTTCAGTCACAGATTTTTATCAAATTGAGTTTCCCTTTCACACACACATATATATGTAATACAAACACACACACACACACATACATATATACATATATATACAGACACACACATATATGGATAAATTAGACATAATACGTATCGATCTAATCCATATTTTAAAATCTCCTCGCAAAACTGAACAAAATTAGTATCATTCCTAAAAACAATATTTATCATCCGTATTTTGACCTAGTCAAAATATTTCAAATTGCCAAAAGGCTTTTGCAATTTTGTAATTTCTGAGCCTTGAATAACATATGATTGGAGAATTGCTTTCAGTAATAAGTCTTATTATTACACCGTAAACAGAGGACGCCCGTGCTGAGAAATGCCATTCTGATGGTATGTGCTGCTGCTCTAATATTAGCTATCATGTGTGACTAGAGAACATTATGACTCCCAAAATCACTCAGGGTTAGTCTCTGTTTGCTGAAAAAAAATAAAAGCAGCAAAAGAAATTACAAATCAAAGATGAATATTGCTGTTATAGTGTAAGGCTGGATATGTTGTTTCTAAAAATTATTCAAAATCTGCAGAAATTTTTAAATAGACATACCATATCACTCAGTCAGAATTTGGTTTAAGGCAGATCTCCAGAGAATGCATTCAGGGGTGTGAATCATGTGTGAAAGTACTGCTGTTTCTGTCAGTACCCCCCTTAACAGCCCCCAAAGGAAAACAACTACCCTGGGCACCACCTGGACATATGGGAAGACAGAGAGCATGGATGGTCAGAACATGTGTTGACACATTAATGGACAAGCACAGTAGATAAAAAAATGGCATGTACAGCAGCACCAGCAGCCAAAGTTACGGTGTGTTAGGTTGCGGCTGAGCTAAACTGAAGCAATAGGTCTTCAGTCGGGATTTAAAGAGTGAGACCGAATCAGCATCCCGAACATAGGCTGGTAAACCATTCCACAATATAGGGGCCCTGTAGCAGAATGCTTTACCGCCCACTCTCACTTTATTTATATGTGAAAAGACGAGGAAACCTGCATTCTGTGACCTGAGTGGACGATGCGGCTTGTAAATTTAAAGTAGTTCTGTCAGGTAGGCAGGAGCTAGACCTTTAAGTGCCTTATATGTAAGTAGGAGAACTTTGAAGTCAGCTCTAAACCTAACAGGAAGCTAATGCAGGGAACTAAGAACAGGGGTTAGGTGTTCAAACTTCCTGTTCCTGTGACAGTTCGAGCTGCTGCATTTTGAATATGGTGTAAGGTATTTAGTGTGCTCCAGATAACAGAGCATTACAGTAGTCTAACCTACTGTATACAAAGGCATGTATCAATTTCTCTGTGCCTTGAATAGTAAGAAATCTTCGAAGTTTGGCGATGTGACGTAGCTGTAAGAAGCACGCCTTTGATACTGCATCCACATGTGATTTGAATGAGAGGCTTGTATCTAAGATGAGACCTAGACTATGGCTGAGCTGCTGAGGGAAAAGTTCAGCCTCTTGCAGTGGAGTGTGGAGATTATAAAATTACTATCTGCAGACTTGCCTCCAAACAATAGAACCTTGGTTTTCTAAGGGTCCAGTGATAAAAAGTTTTCAGCCATCCAGGTCTTGACTTCATTAAAGCAATTAGCTAAGGTGACAATAGGTGTGGTGTCGTTAGGCGTATCCAAAATGTATATTTTGGTGTCGTCAGCATAGGAGTGAGAGTTAACATTATGTTTTCTCATTATGTTTCCTAATGCCAGCATGTAGGGAGAAAACAGTAAAGGACCAAGCACTGATCCCTGTGGTACCCCATATTTGACCAGGGACATTGATGATGGAGTACAAGTATCTGACGCTTCAACACATTGATAACGATTAGTTAAGTATGATTTAAACTACTTCAACACCGTTCCACACAACCCAAACACAAATTTAAGTCTTTGTAATAGGATAGAGTGGTCAACCGTGTCAAAAGCAGCACTAAGGTCCAGAAGCATTAGCACAGTCGCGCTGCCAGCATCAGTTGCCATTGTTATGTCATTTACGGCTTTAGTTAAGGCAGTTTCAGTGCTGTGTCCCGGACTGTAAATTATCCAGTATGTTGTGTCTCTCCAAGTATGAGTGAAGTTGAGCAGCAGCTATCTTCTCCAGAACTTTGACAAAAATGGTACGTTAGAGATAGGTCTGTAATTGCTGAGCTCCTATGGATCCAAACGTGGCTTCTTCAGTAGTGGCCGATTACTGCTACTTTAAATTGGTCAGGAACATCACCTGATAACAGGGACACATTCATTATGGCAGTTATAGGTATGCCAGAACTCCCAGGCATTCTTTAAGAAGCTTTTTGGGGATTGGGTCCAGTGGACAAGTGGTTGATTTGATCTTAATTATAATAGTTTTTAGCTCTTGTTCATTAATTTATTCAAACACATTAAGGGTGGGTTCATGTTCCGTTTGCATTGAAGTTAATTGTGAGCCATTTGAACATGTTTGAAGCCTAATGTTTGTAATTTTATCATTAAAGAAGTTCATAAAATGTTGGCTACTGAAATGACTCAGTAGGAGAGGTTCAGCCTTATGTGTTAGATGAGCTATTGTTTTAAAAAGGTAGTGAGGATTATTTTTATTGCAACCAATGAGGTTAGAATAATAGGCTGAACGTGCCCTACAAAGGCCTAGTTTGTATTGTTGCATGCTGTCAGACCAGCCAACTTGAGCACTTCTAAGCCCGTGGATTTCCATTTGCGCTCCAATCTGCGGCACTCCCGTTTGCAAGAGCGTGTGTGATCATTAAACCATGGGGAGTGTCTGTTGGTTTTGACCACTTTAGTTTTCAAAGGCGCTGTTTCATCCATAATTTGACTAACCACTTGTTGAAGTCATGGGCGACTTCATTGACATCTGTACTGGACATGAAGTTCACATTACTTACTGCATTAATAAATCATAGGGAATTTCTATCATTTAGGTGTCATGATAATCTTCCCTGCCATAGTCCAAGAAGGTGGCTCAATCATGAAGGTGGTTAGAAAATGGTCAGAGAAGGACTTATTCAATGGACAGACAGATACCTGATGAGCATAAACTCTGTCAGTTTATAGAGAAAAAATAAATTAAGGAGAAAAACATGCTCTTGGAATATTGGGGGTATTACAGATCCCAACCAACCTATAAGAGATAAATAATCATTGTAGTAAATGAAATCATTGGGTTCATTTCTGCATGCATTAGTGTCCTTAAAAATAGACAGTGAACGGTGCGAAAATGTAGCATTATGTAGACAGCAGGTAACCTTCATTGTTTCAGTTAATTTGTCACACTGCCACCATAATAATACATTTTGATTTGGTTCAAAAGTAACCCTTGACCACACTTCCCATTTGTGTTTGTCCAGAAATTTCATGCTGCAGGGTGCCAGAATTGATACTTCAGAAGGTCTATTCTTGGCGAGTTTCCTCCCCATTCCCAGACAGCCTGAAAAGGAAATCCCCTGACAAAATGCTGCTTTCTTTCCCCTGTGTCGCTTCCCTTGCAACATATTTCTCATCATACACCGCCACAACATTCCCAGAGTCCTTCTTGGGGTTAAGAAACTGCCGCTGTCTATTACACGTGGTCAGAGGGGTGGTCTTGGGCCAAAGGAACTGAGATGAGATGAGATGATGAGAGTCTCAGGTGAGCAGAATGGTCAGTTGGTCTTTTATTTCATTTCCTGAAAGAACATGAGAAGACTCTTTGGAAGGGGCAGGTACCATTAATGCTTACGTGCATGCCCGTACCTACCATCGAGGACACCAAGGTCAAGTCCTTAGCATCTCCAATGACCACGATCCATTACAGGGCACACCCGGGATAGGCTAACACTTTTGAGCTTGGTAGTTTAAAAATCCTGGCTTCGGCCCTGCTTACATGATAAGGCTACACTGCGATCACCAGAGCGCAGGGGCCCCCTAGGCTAGACCCCTCTTCTGCCCTCACTCCCCAAGACGATACAACAATTAACTATAAAACTATCAAATATTAGTAACTATAAAATTATTTCTACAAAGTCAAAGACATTGTGATGCTATATCAAAGGAGAGTAATCACATCAGAAGATCAAGATTCTGGCAAACATACACTTTCACGTCACTGATACGCAGCAACCAGAAAGAGCTCAGCAGAGACTCATTGAATAAACGTAAATAGCAGTAACCTCAAAACGTTACACTCTGATCCAGTGCATGTCAACTGCATCCACAATGTGGAATAAAGACACATTTATCATAGATAGCCTAGACCATAGATAACTTTACAGAGAGGGGCAAATTCCAGGTGAATACAGAGGCCCCCCCGGTTACGATAGTCTGTGTTGTGGTAATTCGACTTTACAATGGGTAATTTCACTTTCAGTACATTTTTCAATAAATTGCACGAGATACTCAACACTTTATTATAAAACAGACTTTGTGTTAATGATTTTTCCCAGCTCTTGGTTAATGGAAATGTTCTACGGATGTTTAAGGTAGGGTTTACTAGGCTATGATGTTTGTTAGGTTAGGCATACTGTATTAAAATTCATTTTCGTCTTGTGATATGTTACTGACAGGCACTGATGTTGGACGAGAAGGCCTGGCTTGCAGTCTCCACTCTAATTCATCCCAAAGGTGTTCTATCAGGTTGAGGTCAGGGCTCTGCAGGCCAGTCCACACCTGACTTGCTCATCCATGTCCTTGTGGACCTTGCTTTGTGCACTGGTGCAGTCATGTTGGAACAGGAAGGGGCCATCCCCAAACTGTTCCCACAAAGTTGGGAGCATGAATTTGTCCAAAATGGCTTCGAATGCTGCAGCATTAAGAGTTCCTTTCACTGGAAGTAAGACAACCCCACACCATAATCCCCCCTCCACCAAACTTTACACTTGGCACAATGCAGTCAGGCAAGTACTGTTCTCCTGGCAAACACCAAACCACCAGACTTGTCCATCAGATTTCCAGACAGGGAAGTGTGATTTGTCACTCCAGAGAACATGTCTCCACTGCTCTAGAGTCCAGTGGTGGCGTGCTTTACACCACTGCATCCAACACTTTGCTTTGCACTTAGTGACGTAAGGCTTGGATGCAGCTGCTCAGCCATGGAAACCCATTCTATGAAGTTCTCTCCTTACTGTTCTTCAGCTAATCTGAAGGCCACATGAAGTTTGGAGGTCTGTAGCTATTGACTCTGCAGACAGTTGGCGACTTCTGCACACTGTGCGCCTCAGCACGTGTTGTCCCCTCTCTGTGATTTTACATGACTTCGTGGCTGAGTTGCTGTTGTTCCCATTTGCTTACACTTTGTTATAATACCACTATAATACCACAGTTGACCATGGAATATTTAGTAGCAAAAAAATTTTTCAAATGGACTTACTGCACAGGTGGTATCCTATCACAGTACCATGCTTGAATTCACTGAGCTCCAGAGAGTGACCCATTCTTTAGTAAATGTTTCTAGAAGCAGTCTGCATGCCTAGGTGTTTTATATACCTGTGGCTGTGGAAGTGATTGGAGCACCTGAATTCAATTATTTGGAGGGGTGTCCCAGTATTTTTGGTAATGTAGTGTACATTTAGAATTGGTCTTTCCATTCAGTTTCAACCAAACACCAACTCACAAACAAATAAACGACCAATAAAGGATCACCTCTCTGCCTGTAATCAGAAGGTTTCCAGTTCAAATTCCCTGCTTGGCAGAGTAGCCACTTCTCTGCTGGACCCTTGAGCAAGATCCAAAACCCACAAAAAATGCTCCAGGGGTGCTGGATGGATGGCTGACCCTGCACTAGGATGCCAAGCTTCACTCTCGCCTGTATATGTCTGCATAAGTCTTAAAAATAGCGAGGAGCAAGATGGGATATGTGGGAAAAAAACACTAATTCCAGGGTAGCTGTTCCTGCACTCACACAAACAGCAAATAAAGAGTCATTTTCATTCCCTCCCCCTGATTCGCTTCAGTGACCCGGCTTTCTGCTGTCCATGGTGCTGATCACTCTTCCACCCCTAAGCTTGCTGAATGGACAGATGTCTCCATTGGTCATTAACCCTCTTGGAACCACATTCTACATCTAGCCATTTATTATTATTTTGGTGACCCATGTGCAATATTTTATGCTGTGAAATGTACTGTATAGACCATATAATGTAACATGTATAATGACAGAATCTGTCACATCTCAGGAACACAAGATTCTTTTATTATTTCCTTAGGGGATGGTCTTTATACATTATCAGTTAAACTATCCTAGTATTAGCTAACTATCCTACTGTTAGCAAAACTCTCCTACTGTTAGCTAAGCTATCCTACTATTTGGTAAGCTATCCTACTGTTTGCTAAGCTATCTTACTATTTGGTAAGCTATCCTACTGTTTGCTAAGCTATCCTGCTGTTAGCTAAGCTATCTTACTATTCGCTAAGCTATCCTACTATTAGCTAAACCATCCTACTGTTAGCTAAGCTATCCTGCTATTAGCTAAACTATCCTACTGTTAGCTAAGCTATCCTGCTATTAGCTAAGCTATCCTGCTGTTAGATAAGCTATCCTAAACAAAGCTGTGGGATAGGTGAAGCTACGAACAGGACTTGTGGGCTCCCTTTTGGCATGAAGGACTTATCTAAGACTTTCTGTTACTTTCCAGTAGAAAGTCAGCAGTGTTGCGCTTCATTATAGTTTTGAGGCATTAATAGACCCAGCTAACTAAAGAGGCCAGCCTGGCCTTGCCCTAATTCTGTGCTCCAGTGAATCCCAAAGATGAACCCTGAGTTGGCCACTGCAACGTTCCCATTTTATCCTGCTAACAAAAACATGATTATATTTTATACTTATTCTTGTTTAAAACTATAAAGGTAACTCTTTTGTGCTGATTTTCATTATACATAAAATCTATCAATAGCAATTCTAAAAACAAAAAATTCCCAGCACATGTGCTATTAGTATGAATTTTAATGTTTGCTGGAGCAGTAGCTGAAATAGTGGAATATTTCTGCTCCACTGACCACCCCTTCCTTCCATTTTACATAAACAAATACCCAAAGCAGAGTCTCAATGAGCCTGGGGCCTAACCCAGGAGATGCAGGAAACACCGCAGGGGATACCTGCTAAAAATAGCAGTCACTAGTACAGGATGATGACACTTCTGATTGTGCCATTGTGGTCAAAGTTCAATGTGAGGGCAGTAGGGGAAAAATGCCCTTGAGATAACTGTAAGCATTAAAGAAAATCCCAATGGCGTTATATATTTTAAGCTTAACACTTGGCTAATAAATGAAGATATCTACAATGAGGTTAATCTCTGTAAAATGCTGGTTTTTCAGAACTATCCGATTGGTGGTGATGAGCAAAGACAGCTAAAAACAGAGAGAAATTCCATGTGAAACATAACAAGCTCATGTATCTGCAAAGTCCAGGAAAGGGTAGTATAAGAAAAAACTAATTTTTCAATGAAGAATCCGTTATCACTTAGAAGGAAGATTTAAAGGGCTGATTTAAAGTCCCCTCACAAAAAAGGTTTAAATATTCATGCAAGTTTTAGATGTTCTTTTTGCCAAGTAAATGGCAAAAAGAAACTCAAATAACTACACACACACACATTATGCATTACGCACACACACACACACACACACACTTCAGAGTACTTCAGAGTATTCAAAAATAAAAATTAATATTAATGTTAATGAATATTCTAGAAGTTATATGAGTACAACACCACTTAAACATAATTTGGAATGCAATCAAGGGTAATTAAATCAATAATTATAATGCTAGAATAGAACTTCACTAAGAGTATTTAACATAAATTGAAAGTCATCGTTGCTTGAGATAAACAGGTTTATACCATTGAATTGATACACATTCAATATATAAGGTCTGCATGGCTACTTTGAGATCAAACACTAATATTTCATGGTTGGTACAGCCTGCGATTCAAGCATGCGTTACCAGCTGTTTTCCATTTAATCTGACGGCTAGTTTGATTAATATAGTCTTATAATGCAAATCGTATGCAGGTGTTTGAAAACAAAATGAAAAAAGGACATATTTATAGGAAAACTCTTCTTGACATATTTTAATGTTTAAATGAGTTAGTGGCTTTAAATTTAAAGGTTTAAAGCAAACACTCATTTTAGTCATCAACAGACTATGTCTTACCAACCAAAAGACATGAGTGTTGAGAACACTTTTAACTGGGAACTTTTCTGTTCTCTGAAAAAATGTCACGCTCTAACGTCACTTGAAGACAGTTCTGTACCAATATCTGTCTAAGGTGCAGGCACCTCGTCATTTTCTCTTTTAAATCGGCGGGTTCCCCTTTAATACATCAGCTGATGAAAGGAACCAGCTCCTTAAGCCCTCACAAAATCACGAAAAAACAGATACCAGATCGTTTTAAAAATGTGCTTTTTGACTAGATAAAATCAGGACCATTCTCTTCCCACTACTACTAATAATGATGATAATAATAATAATACTATTACTTCTACTATTATTATTAATAATAATAGTATAAATATCATAATCAAAATCATAATCACCATAATTATTATCATCTGGAGGTAATATACGTGCTGTGGAGCCCACCGAAACAAAATAATTAATCAAATCTAATGGTATAATCACAAAAGGATACATGCGACAAGAATTTGTTTTCCTTTAATAACGCGAAGCTTCACCTCTTGGATTTTAAGTAAAAGACCGCTGGGTTTCTTAAGACTACAGATGGTTAACCAATCGCATCGATCGCAGGAATATCACTGCACAGCGCCCCTATACCAATACCTATTTTTATTAAGATTATTTTTAATTAGCCCCTATCGGCCAGTTATTGTGGCATGCAGAGCGAATGTAATCTGTATGTGAGACACGCAGTTGCTTAAGCGTTCTTAAACTTTCTTCGCTGTCCTTCCAGAACCACGCCTGTCCCTCCCTGCAAACTAAATCATGTGACTATATCAAGGCGGGGACCTCATAAAAAGTCTCGTGAGGACAGCTCCACAGAGATACGCATTTTTGTTAGCATAATTTATAATTACAATAGATCAAAACATATTCTGGACTTTTTTTTGGCACTGACGCATTGTTCTGACGCCTTCAGTCATATGGGATTTTTTTCTTTCTGTTCTTTCTTTATTTCTTTGTATGGGAAAATGTGTAGGCTCCGGCTATAGGTGAAGCGTCTTCATCTGTCTAGCGGCGTAGGCGGGACTCTGGTTTCTGCAGCTCCTGAGAGGCGATAGAAGCTCCAGCAGCACTGCTCGCTTTCTGTCCGAGAGCATCTCTGTCAGTTGCCAGTGTCTGCGATTTGCATCCGGATGCGGGTAGCACTGTGGGAGCCAACACGGTGAGACTGGAGCATCCGAAAGACGCCTCAGCCCGAGGAGCCTATATAATTATACCCCCCCCCCCCCGCCTAGAAATTGTCGGCTCACCTGGATAAAGCGGTTCTTCATACGGGAAGGGGAAGAAGTGAGCCAAGCACCCGGCACATTTGGCTAGAGGAAGCGAGAAGAATATGATCCTTAAACAGCATTTTCCCTTTATTTTCTATATTGTCTGCGGGATCGTGCTGAAAGGTAAGCGTGGTTATGGTATTTAAGTTTATGGTACTATTTTGGCATCCGATATCGCGGAAAAACTTGGTATTTCGCCAGTGATCGTGGCACGTTGCATGCGCCTGTTGTCAGTTTTATGTCATATCTCAGAGGGATCACAATGATCTGACAGGACAGTTCTTATGTCATCATACATTATTAAGTTTTCCACCCCAGGTATGCAAGTTTGTGCCTTCGAGGCGCGTATTAATTTGTTTTATTTTCACGCCCATTCCAAGCTGCAGATAAAAGCGCACGTTTACGTCGTCAGCATGTATAATATTATTGCAAAGTTTTAGTTTCTTTTGAGTAGTTCGACGAAACGGTTGAAAACGACAGTGACCTTGTCATTTTGTATGTAAATCGAACGAGCGGTCCTTGGACGACGATTTCCAGCGAATTACTAAATACGACTGATCTTGACGGCGCATAAGTGGTAAATTGACGCTTAAACGCGACCAGAGGACACTATGGACTATGGTCCTTCCTAGAGGCGTGATCGCATCGTGTCCATCGCATTCAGAGATATATTTGCCCATTGATTGTCAATATTCAAGACCGTTGGCGTTCTCTGCTGACAAAACATTTAATATGATATACCCGGAACTTAAACACGAAATTACGTCTTTTGACGTGAAATAACTTTAAATTGCTGCGTAATCATTGATTTGCCGAATATAAAACACGCCAGCAATTACAAGATGAACGTACGCGTTACGATTTATAAGCCGATACAATGTATCTATACAAATCCGGTTTAAATCTGTGTAGTTGACTGCACGTATCCGGAAATGCAAAGTGATCATGTGAAGTTGGTGAATACCGACGGACTTCTTTACTTTGCTCTTCTGTGGATGTACATTTCTTTGTGAACGCGTTATATTTTGTGCACTGTCCCGAATGTGGTATTTGCAGCAGCCTGCATCTTGGGGTCGTAGTAGTATAAGCTTTCCTCAGACGTTGCTCGGAAAGCTTTGTGGAGTAACGCGCTACCAAGGGTGACCTGTGGCACTTCTGTATACTTACATCCTTGTATTTTTGGCTCGCACCTATACGCTTTTAAGAAAATCCATTTCACCGATTCATTTTCCGGCGATAAACAAGTCATTTAAAGTGCGCAAGTTGTTCAAAGCCCATACACGCAATATAAAACCACGTCCATCGCTATTGTACGAAAGGGCTTTAGGGAATAAATCTAAATAATTGACACATTCAAGCCACTGGCCGTGAAATAAAACAGATAAAGCGCCGCACTTGCATAACAAGTGAAAACGCTTTATCACGTTATATTTGATGAGGCGGTGTTAACGCAACGTGCGAACAACTACTCTCCCAGACCAAATAACACTCGCAGTTGCAATAAATATAATTTTTCCCGCCGCCTTCCTAATATTGGACTGAAGGGGTTGAGCGATCCGGTTATCCGGCGCTCATAAGCCTCCCCCACCTTTACTGCCGTCTCGGGGTACTTCGCTGTCCATTCCGGCGCGGCCACCGCCCGGCGTCTTTATGCTTAGGGGACCTGCGTGAAAGGGGCGTAAGATGTGTCGCATGGAAAGACATTTTTATATGCATCTAGGTCTATTTTATAGACAGCTGGTGATTTGCATTTATTCCGTTGAATGGTTTAAAAATAGTAATTTAAAGTCTAGACAGTGCAAGTACCGATGCGAGTCTCCCACTCAGCCTTTATGCACAGATACGCAAAATTATAAAGGCTGTCTCAGCGAAAGGTGAAAAGTTTTGCTTTTTTATAATAGATGCAAACATAATTAGAGCCAAAACGCTAATACCTCTTTCAGACCTATTGGTTTATACACGTACATGTCGATTTCTGCGCTCCGCTTTCTTGTATTTCAACAATATTCTCATTGTAAGCGCTTCGCACTGTGCACGTGCAGACGGGGCTTCATAGAAAATGATGTAACATTTGTGGGTATTGCTGTTAGATTTTCGCTTCGGCTATGACGCGGGCTGCTGTCTAGCGCCATGCTGCAGTCAACTTGCCGCTTGATGTGTTTTTCCTACACGGGCTGTGAAGTGTGCAGCATTTAAGGGTGCAATCTCACAAATCTCTGCTTCACACCGTCGTATACAGAAAACATACAGCAAGCTGCATTTCTGTCCGGACACCACGCATGAGAAGGTCAGTGAGATGCGTGGTTGACCGCATTTTAATTTCACTTAGGGCTTTTCCCTGAAAATAAACAATCAATACAATTATTTCAGCGTTTTGGTAGTAGCAGCTGGAGAGTTTGTGTCATTCAGACAGGTGAGTAAAAAAAAAAACTCTACATATATTCAACACCTGCTATTCGTATGATATACAAAAGCAATTGCTTTTGACAAATGAAACATTTTTTTTTTTTACTCCCCTGGCGATCAGCCGTGTCCTAGAAGCGCACTGGTGACAGTCAAGGTTAATTAACTGCGTCAGACTTCGCTTCACATAATGGTTCAGGCAAGGATGCCAGGCCCAAAGTAACATATTGATTGTTCCCCCTGGCAGTAGATGAAGCCGTTAGCTGGTGGAAGTTCTATAAACGTCTTGCAGGACTGTGTAGCTGGCGGAGTCCCAGACTAAATCAGTGAAAACTGGACTATGGCCCGACAGCCCCCCCCCCCCCCGACTGGCACACCTACATTTACATTTATGTTTCTGGAGGTCCAATCGCGCACTGTTTTCGCTTTCTTCCTTTTTCCTCCGGTCAGCTTTTGGACTCCTGTCACAGGGAATCCTGTAGGTAAGCGCAGCATACAGCAGGTGGCGTAGTGCTTAAAGACCATAATAATTCAGACATTTGTAATTTGCGTCTCAGGAGGCATTTCCGCCACACTTGAAAAATAGGCTTAACCTAAATTACTTCAGTGAGATGTAAAATGGGCAAAACAATTTCCTTCGGATAAAAATGTTACCTAAGAAGCTAAATATAGTGTTTTTGATATATGAGAAATCACCACTTGTCCGCCAGGCTTTGAGGATAACTTTCTCCTTTCATCTGACTGCATCTTTTTTTCCATCTTCATCCTTTAGTGCTCACAGTGAATAAATCTCTTTATCTCTGCTCCTTTGTGGATAAACAGTCTATACTGTATAAGGACAGTGGGCTCTATAGTGTGTGGATGGTCCACTGTCCTTCTTCTTGACTTCATCTTATTGGGCTTTGTGAGGGTTTTTGTGCAGAAAGGACACATGATACCGATCCATTCATCTTACATATGCCAGGAAACACAAAACATAAGAGGGACACCCTGGATGGGATGCCAGTCCATCTCTACGAATACAATCACACATCATGGTCCAAGGGAATATTATAGATAGTTTCATTTAACTGTGTGGGACATTTTAGACCCAAAAACTATAAGGACAGCATGCGAACACTCCGCATAGTGGGCTGGGGTGAGAAATGTCATTTTGATTCATACCGATTGCGAACGGAATCACAGAAGTTTCCTCATAGGTCGACGGTTTGGGAGATCATCGGTTTCCGGGGTTCTTGGCTTTTGTTTCAGGCACGTTCCGCTGCATTCTGCCGCAAAGTTAAAGCTGTGAGAGCTGTCAGCTGGGAAGCGGAGGGGTCATTTTATGGAAATAGGAGGGGTCTGGCTCGCGGTGGGAGCAGGACCAACTTGAGGGCGTGACTGGTGGATGTGCTGGTTTGCCAGGCCAGATGCCTGACTCTGTCCATATTGCCTATCCCGGTGCTCTGACACCTTAAGTGGCTTCCGACCACATTCAGGGAGCAAGAAAAAGAAAGCATGTTTTTACAGGGACAGGAGTCTGTGTCTGCTGCAGTAGGTCACAGCGGCCCGTTGGACCACTTTTTTAAGCAGCTGTGCGACACATTGGTCTCCATGCTCTACATTTGTATTGTTCTGGTAGCCACCCCCACCCCCTCCCCATCCCTCCATCCCACCCCAAAATCCTTTTTAATAAACCGTTTCGGAGGGGAGATGGCAGTTGCAGGGGTTCTGTGTGTCTCTGCGGCAGTGGACTGAAAGGCAGGCTTAAAATACCCTCCCCTTCGACGCTTGTGGTGCGTTTCAGTGAGGACTGAGCTTGCCTTCTTGGCAGCAGTGTGGGGTACTAGGGCCCCCCAGGCAGTAGAATGAGATGGTCCTGTTGAAGACAGGGCTTCGCAGTGGAAATAAAATGCCCCCCCCCCCCGTCCAGCACCCCCCCCCAACTGAGGGAAAGCTTATCCCGGCAAAACGGCTCTAAGCTGCTGAACGGAGGCCCCAGCGTTTCCACTTTTGTGCTACTGCGTGTGAATAATCCGGTAAAGAGGAGCCCATTGTGTGTGGGGGTAGGGGGGAGGGGCTCTCCAGGAGAGCCCCCCTTTTAGCGGGGGCCTGTCTCTGCGTCGCCTGCTCATGCTGACGCGCTCGCCCATCTCGCTGGCCGCAACGCTGATTTCCTGGGAAACGCCGCCACATCCGTCGCCGCCTCTGTCTCAGGTGCGGCTCCTCTTGGAAGCTTCCTGTGCTGCTTAATGGGCGATTGCATTATGCGCCGCGTCTAACTGGAAGCTGTCGTAGAGTGCGGGGGTGCGGCATGCAGCTCCACAGCGCCTCCAGCTTATGGGTTTAGACTTTATTTAATTCCCTTTGGCCAAAGAAAGGTCGCAAGCACTTCGGAGATTTGTAGCTAGATCAAGTCTTGCCTTTATTACGTTTCTCACTTAATCGCTTTTCCAGGGCAGTGTTTTGTTCTGTAGCGCCACCAAACAGGATAACGAAGCTTATATTGCTTTTTGCTACAATAGGATGTTTGTAGATGATGTGCGAATTACGCGTTTGCCTATTTAGCTATATTGTGGCGCGGTGAAACAGCGGCTAACCCTTTAGCGTTAAGGGTTTGGTTATTTCTCCAGGTCTTTGCGTGGAGTTTGTGTGTTCTCCCTACGTTTTGTGTAGCATGTGGTTTTGGTGAACCAGTGTCTTTCAGTTGTCTATAGTGTGTAGTTGCATGTGAGCTGGTGCTCTGCAATGGGCTGGTTTCTCATCCCGGGAGTCTCCTGCCTTGTGCCCTGTGTTTCTAAGGCTAGGCTCCAAGCTCACTGCAGCCCTCTACTGGTATGGAGTATGGAGGGACTGATATTTAACTGTGATGTAGGGGTAGCACATAGCTAGATGGTACTGCTCAAGAGTCAATGGCCAGCATGCATATTAACGCTTCCACATGACCGTATGGAGAAACAGGATTTGGGGGAAATGCTCCTGAAGCAGGCACAGCTACATAATCAACATTTAACCTTTTTCACATGTGACCCTAGTTCCTAGATCCGGGTTTCTGTGTTATGAGTGTACTTTGAGTTCGTCGTGAGAACAAAAACCTTAACAGATGCGGCAAAGATATCTTTAATGTCATAACTTTTGCAGACTATATTTTTTCAGATGCAACCAGCGCTGACCCTGAAGGCTGGAGTAGTCATTGGGGTCGGGTCAAAACACAGCTGGTACGAGTATCACCCACATTTTCTCATTTTTTACATTCGTAAGAAAATATAGCTCTTAATCTTCTGTACCTTTCATGCTCTGTGATGAGGTGTCACCTGAAACACAAGCTTTAGCTAACGCAGGTCAATCATGCTGAAAATTATGGAGGTGTATATAGCCAGACAAACACCATGTCTGTTAGACCCCACTGGGAGATTGCAGCACCGAACAAACTGACATTTTCATAACATTTCGAAAGGGGTTTCTTGAGATTTAATAGCGGGAGAAGCTCTTTCATTTGCATTAATGCTTTTTTAGCCGATAATGGTTGTGTTAAGAAGATATTTTGGGAACACGTTACTTAAAGCAGTCATGTATAATGCACTATAGATACCTTCATAATGCATTATAATGGTCATTATAAGCCATTATAATGCATTATGAAGGTATTTATAGTGCATAATAGATGAGAGATTCACAGAGCATTCATGATGCATAATAGACATAACTATAATGTGTTGTGCCTTTTTATAAATAGTTATAGCTTGCCATGTTTATAATACTTTATGAATGCATTATAATGCTTTATGAGGGTATCTATAATACATTATACATGAGTTCTTTACGTAACATGTTACCGATATTTTTTAGTTCCTGAGAGAGAGCTGTAGAGAGAGAAAGACAGTAACAGGTTAAACATGTCTTGGCCACTGTGCGTTTAAGAAAGAAAAGTCAGCAGGCCAAAGCTACCTTGGGCTGATGTCTCAGATTGCCAGCCATTTTTGGCCAGGCAAAATTGGTAGACTCTTGGGATGCAAGAGTTAACAATAAACTAATCAGTGTCCTTCATGAGTGCCAGCCCTGTAGCTCTTGTGAGATTACGGCAACACACAATGCAATTTCTATTGCTAATTTAGTACCAAGACACTTTATACACTAACCTCTTCTTTATATACTAACTGAGGTTTCCTACATTATGTCTTACACCACTAAAACGCGTTACCGATAAATAAAAGGTATTTTAAAAGCATTACTGGTTTCTAGATGTCACTAAGCTAGTCTCACAAGGCAAATTCAAATATACATGCAGCTGAGGTTCCCTAGCTATTTAAGACTACCATAATGAACGTAAATATACTTCTCACAAGCATAGATGACAATAAGTGAACAGATAAACGTCTCTCTGACATAGCCAATTAATGTGAACATGTACCTCGAGGGAAGCACACACATAAATTAACTTTGGTTCTGATTTCACAGACACTAGACAGGGGTTCATATTTTAATTTATGTACTCTATGTAACAAATTGTTGATTAAAAATGAAGAAATCAAAATGTAATGGCAGCTATCTGAATAAGAATAAGGATATTTTTGAGTCTGACTGGCCCTTTCTTTGTTGAGGTGTCAGTGGAGGATCATCCCCCAGCTTCATGGACCAAATTAGGCGCTGCTTTGTGTATGTAGAGCCGTCTTATGGCCATTTAAGGAAGTGCTGTTTCAGTGTTGGGGTCTGCTCCCTATCAGCCTGTTAATGCGTGAGTCCTCATGGACCAACAAACTGTGCTCACTGTTAGCTCACCATCCATCTCCTGGGAGACGTTCCCAGATCACCGTGGCCCTGACTGGATAAACAATTATTGGAAACGGATGAATGGACTCAACCGTAGGCATCCCAAGTCAATTGTTACTTCTTGCTGTTCTATTTCCTGTGTGTCTGGACTTTGTTTTTCTGTTGGTATTATTTCAGTGTAACTTAATTTGTAATTTAATGAAATTTAAGGTAATATAATTTGTTCTTCAGGGAAAATGATGCTCTGTGTTGTTACTATGATGACAATGGGGGTTATTTATTTTATGTTTTTATTGTTTTGTATTTACTGACCAAGACATTTGCTCTGGGTGGCTAATGGTCCCATCAGGACTGGCCCTCGGTGTTCTGGTACCCGCGATGACATTCTGCTAAGGGCTTTAAGCCAGTGTGAATAACTGTAATGTCACAGAATGCAACCCCGAATTATTTCTTCAAATTTCTTTCACCCGCTTTTTTGCACCACCTAATCAAATGGAGCCCTAGGCGATCGCCTATGTCGCCTATAGGCCAAGCCAAGCCTGGGTCCCATTCACCTCACAGGATGTCCAGTGGACAGGGTTTATTTTAGTGGTGGCCAATCTTGTCCGCAAAGGGCCGGTGTGTATGCAGGTTTTTGGGATAACCTTTAGGTCAGCTGTTCAAACCCAGGTGTGAGGACTC
>JAODKC010000039.1:13678015-13697501 GCA_026777985.1 Mormyrops attenuatus | reverse complement strand
CCAGTATACCAGTCTCTGAAGTTCCACACAGTTGGTAGGGGAGTTGTTAGACAATCCCTAACCAACAGACCCCAGTATACCAGTCTCTGAAGTTCCACACAGTTGGTAGGGGAGTTGTTAGACAATCACAATCTGAAACAGTCACACTGAAGTCGTTTATCTTACATGTTACTTAGTTGTGCAGTTACAGAATCAAAATGCATGCATTCCATGTTAGTGAAAAATACTACTTGTCCGTAACTTTACTGTTACAGACAGGCAATTATGCGTCATTGGTCATTAGAGCGACAGGTTAAAGGAATACAAGCCATATCTGTAATTACCAGTGAAATCACCAAATACTTGTGGGTAAAAATTGAAGAAACTGACTTGACAGACATGCAGACTCAGACTTCTCAAACTTCACATGCTCCCTGTTTAAGATGAATATTTAATAGTTAGTTTTGAAAAAATGTCTGTATTTGTAAGGAAAAAAAATATATCGCTGTATTATATACCGAAATAACAAGAAAGTTATGTGATTATTTTCTACACACACAGTTTATTATAGCCTGAATTTATTCATTTATATATTCATTTATAATTGCAACTACAGAGTATAAGAATTGTTTTTGCTGTTATGCAAATGACATATAAGTTATGAGAACAATTCACCTCTGGCGTGTCTACTGTAAATTAATGTGTGAAGCGATTGGACCCTTTGTCTGCTCTATCTAATCCATGTAATGGGGGTTTAAATAAGGATTGTTCACTTTATCAGCTTTTAATTATCAAGCGTCAGTCTCGAGATTTCATCCCGTGTCTCCGCACCACCATATTTGTCTTGTCTCGTCTCTCGTGGAAGTCCAGGGCGATATGGAGGTATGCTAAATAATTAATGACAACAGCCTGGGAGAAGCCTTCTCAGATGTGTTTGTTTTTGCGCGGATGTCACTTTGTTAATCGTCCGTCGTAATCGAGGGTTAACGAATTAAGCGGGTGAGAGTCAAATATGGGAGCACGATCTATGATGGATGTTTTGAATACGTTCCGCTGATGATGAGCAATGGATTTAGAGGAGTCTGGAGCATTGTCCTCTGAGACCCATGTAAAATATTGAATCTACTGCAGATAAAAGAAATGCCGATACAGGCCAATAAACGAGAAACGAATGCATATGAATGATGGCACCATAAAAGCACAATCAGGATGGCAGCATTATGGACCTGAGCCCAGAGTTGTAACTACAAGTCCTTGTGGAATGTAAATTAATATTGTGCTAATGAACAATGTTATGGACTTAGACTGGGTCACACTGTGAATAAGGACACACTAAAAGCTATAGGTCTTGGTGGCTGTAGGAAATTCACAGCAGGAAACAAGAATCCCTTTCATCTAAACTAGCAGTTCCGTTAATTTCCGTTAAGGTATTTAATTAAAGTTAGCCTACAAGTAATCTGTAATCTGAAAATGCAAAAATACATGTAAAATGGTAACATACATGACTAATACATGTACCGTTACAGCCCAAGAAATATGTAATATTTACAAAATACACTGCTTGCTGTAACTTTAAGTAGAACAATATTTTTGTGATTTACATGTGTTATAGTGTTAAGCTAATTATCATAATGCGGGGAATTTCCCACCTTGTCTCGCAATAGGGTGCCGAACTTGTGCAAACTCAGAGAAGAGAATGTTTTTTAGATATATGCAAAAAAAAGAACCCAAACAGATATGGAAGCCCGTTTCCGTGGAAAAAAATATATAATTTAAGTCTAAATTTCGACTTAGTTATCTCGAAATTTCAACTTTCAGTCTGTCATGGTGAAGAAGGAGCTGAGCCAAAAGGCAAAGCTCCTGGTTTACCAGTCGATCTACGTTCCTGCCCTCACCTAAGGTCATGAGTGTGGGTTGTGACCGAAAGAACAAGGTCGCGAATACAAGCGGCCAGAATGGGTTTCCTCCGCAGGGTGGCTGGGCTCTCCCTTAGAGATAGGGTGAGAAGCTCGGTCATTCAGGAGAGATTCAGAGTAGAGCTGCTGCTCCTCCGCATCGAGAGGAGCCAGATGAGGTGGCTTGGGCATCTGGTCAGGATGCCCCTTGGACGCCTCCCTGGTGAGGTGTTCCAGGCATGTCCTACTGGGAGGAGACCCGGGGAAGACCCAGGACATGCTGGAGAGACTATGTCACTTGGTTGGCCTGGGAACACCTCGGGATCCCCCCGGAGGAGCTGGATGAAGTTGCCGGGGAGAGGGAAGTCTGGGGTTCCCTGCTTAGACTGCCACCCCTGTGACCCGACACGGAACAGCGGTAGAAGATGGATGGATGGATGGATATATTACACTTAGTTATATTACAGCATCAGTTTGACTCACGATGCTAAGCAAATATGACCTAACATGCTTATTGTAAATACAATCTGGAATTCCATATTCGCTCATGTTCATTTTGTTCAAATACTTAGTAAATACTGTAATGAACCCCAGGAAAAATAAACAGACGTCACCCAACCACTGAAGAATTGGACACAGCTTTATTCAGTAATTCATTCTATCAGCAAGTACTCAGCACAATTTAGAGCAGACGCTCTTATCCAGAATGACGTACAGCAGTGCTTGGTATAACACAACTATTCATCAAACTGTTAAGCTAACTTAAATCAGTACTCCAAGTCAGTCTTGAGATAACTAAGTCGAAATTTCAAGATTCTAAGCCGAAATTTCGAGATACTAAGTTGAAATTTTGAGATAAATAAGTCGAAATTTCAAGATAACTAAGTTGAAAATTATCTCACTATTCTTGGATATTAAATCGAAATTTCGAGATAGTTATCTCATCATTTCGAGATACTAAGTTGAAATTTCAATATAGTTATTTAGTTATTTTGAGATATTAAGTCGAACTATAATTATTAAATTATTTTTTTTTTTTTCCACGGTGGCGGAAACGGGCTTCCATAACCAGAGGCTGTGACGCATATAATATATAACATTTAGTTTACAAGTCGGTTCTCCCTTTTACACAGGCTCAGTGGCTATAAAAACAGCTACATTTAGCTGGTTGAAAGTAATTTTGTTTTTGTCGGAACAAAAGTAGCTAGCCTGACTTATCGCTAATGAAGGCTTCCACATATGACAAACCACAAGATACCACTGCCTGAGCATGCCTGTTGGAATTAACCAGAATGCCACTAGCAGGCTAGCAAGTTGTCTTACAAGTCCTAGAGCACAGACATGCTGCTAATTACATTATTTTTCCTGTCCTGTAATTACATTCAGTGAGCAGTATCTGATATTTTTAATTTAATATCATAAAAAATATATGATATATTTTACTGCTTACTTGCAACAAAGCGTCTTCTTTCCTTGGATTACGGGTCATGGTAAAACGAAGTTCACAATGAGCAAGCTGGGCCCAACAGATTGTGTCATGTGATCTACTTGCATCTAGCCAAGTATATTTAAAAGTCTGTAAGTCTGGTGATTAAGGTTCTTACAATGAATGAAAATAAACAAATAAAATGATATTTTATTAAGTATTTTAAATACATAAAATATAATCTCCAAAAGTACTTTGTTTCCATCCAGCAAAATACAAATGATAAAATACATATTTTAAATACTTTTCATTGAAATATTGCCCATTTCTGGACATAGGTAGCCTAATCTTGCAGAAATTGATCTGTCGTGAAAAGAAATTTCAGTGTCCAATATCATGACACACTGTCTTCATAATTTAAGTCAAAATCTTTTTGGTTTCATGCCTTTTCTTTAACATTCCTGGCTCAGTCACCCAGCCTTCATTTGTGCTTTGAATGACTTACCGTGCTAAATGTTTAAAACCACCCTTGTGAATGAGTGTTAAAATTTAACTACGTAAAGTAATTGCAGCTTTAAACCGTTGAACCAAGTGCGTTTCTTGGCTTTGAATAATTAAAATCATAAAACTTGCTTTGAGTTCCAGAGTAGTAACTGTTAAAATGCAAACAGCTGAACTACTAGATTTGCCCTTTTGAATTTTCTGCTTTTAATTGCTAATTCCTGTGATCACCGAGCCTTCGACTTCGGCTAGCCCTTCCCGGAATGTCACTGGGGTTCGACTGCAACGTTTTTCATCTCAGATGCACTGATTGATTACAGAAGCTCACCTCTGTGCAGATACAGTAGCTTGGTGGTCTCTGGTGGGTAGGAGATATTTGTTCATTTTCTGGAATCTGCTGGATGTGTGTGGGGAACCTTAGGTGGGTCGTTCCGTGGCGATTTAAGGTTAATTCTTTATCGATCCATCCAGCACACACACCCACACCTACGCCTCAGATGGTGCTATTGCTAGTTAACATAAGTTAGAAAGAAAGCTTCTTGGAGTCAGACAAGCTTTGCAAAATTGCTAATGAAACAATCAATCTTTGGCATCTCTGAGATTCCCTAAGCATGATTGGGTTTTGTTTCATAACGCTATCCTCCTTCCATCTCCTTCAATGTGCCTGCAGCTTAAAACACCCACATGTGTTCATCCTCCCAAGAGGAAGTCTGATATTATAGTGCTTTTCCAAACAGCCTTTGCAATGAGGAAAAAAAAAACCTACCACGACAATTTCTCCTTTGCTAGGAAACATTTCCAAGGTGAATATAAACCTGTCTATATCTGTCTGTCTGTCTATCATGTCGTTGCTCTGAATCTCGAAGAGGCATGAATCATTTTGATTCTTGGTTGTACAGACACTTCTCGGCCAGTGCTACAGAATTTTGGCAACCCGTTTTGGTACAAACACCTCACTCACATCCTTGTGTTTCTCCCCTTTCAACCCTCTACCACAGTGTTTCCCAATCTGGTCCTCGGGGACATTCAGATAGTCCATGTTTTTGCTCCCTCCCAGCTCTCGTTTGGGCAAAAATGAGGACTATTTGGCAGGGAACTGGGAGGGAGCAAAAATGTGGACTGTCTGTGAGTCCTCGAGGATCAGGTCGGGAAACTCTGTGTCCCTGTATCGACTGCAATGCATTATGGGCCACAGCAACAAGGAATCCTTCTATTCTACTGAATTTATTGCAATTACTTCTATTCACCCCAGTTTGTTTCATATTCAATTAATATTTTATTTCTTTTTAAATTGGCATATTAAGGCGGCTGGTATAGCGTGGTAAAATTAATTTTGCATGTAGATCCACTAACCAAACAAAACAAAGCCAGAGACTTAATGTCATGATTTTGCTCCCCGGTTAATGCAAAATCTGTTATAAACTGAGTCATCAGTTCTTCTGCCCATATCTGGACAGGACACAGGAAATAGAAAATGAAATCCTGCAGCCCCTGAGTAGTCCACAGCAAAAACAAGCGGGGAAAATCTTGCTTGTCAGGGTCTCAGTCAGTCCTCCTGACCAGTAGGAGGCAATAGAGTCAATGCAGTATAGAACATCACCAAATATTTACATTCCAAGCTTGTCGTCCCTGTTTCCTGTTTGAGGGGCAGTTGTCTTCCTGACCAACAATCAATCAAATAAACGATGTCAGCCCTTTTGTTACCTGAGCTTTCCATGGCGCCGCATTACCATCGGCTCCCAATCCTATCCGTCTTTCAGCTGCCAGCTATCTCCCCAGTCTGCCGTCTCGCGCGTCGTGCCGCTGCCCTGATTCAAAATGGCCGCATCCCTTTTAAAGCCAGCCGAGTCATTATTTGATTTGGCGAAGCTCCTCGTCGAGACATCATATCTTTATTACTTGCCAGTTCCTCCAGGAGTGACCAGCCACGCCGGGGTTGGCCGCAGCCTGATGGAGCCAGTCTCTGCCGACGCTGCAGATTAGCTTGCTGCTTTGAAGCCCTTCTCTCCTTTCATCTTCTCTTCTTCTCCTTACTGATTCTTTTCTGACATTATGGATGCAAGCCTGCATCTGCATGCCACAATAAACAGCAGACATGACCAGCCCCGGGACTGGCCATATACATACAGTACTGTATATGTATATATATTTGCTTTGGACACCCTTTGCTCTGCACGTTAAAGCTGAAAATTTAAAAATGTAATCAGCGTCGTTGCTGTAGAAAACTTTTTGAAGTTTTCTAGTTTCTTTTCCTATGGTTAACTTTGCTCTTAAATACCTTTTTAACCTTTCTTATTGACGCCTACATGCCATTTGATATCTGCCTTATACATATGCATGGAGCCTGTGGGAAGCGTCACTGTTTTACGGATTCCCTGTGCTGTCTTCCCTGCCGCCTTGGCCTTGTCATGCATCGCTGATAAGCAGTCAAGCTGACTTTTGGTTTCACTTCTTTCCTCCTCCACTGGACGTTTATGGTGCAGTCCATTGGCTACAGGCGTTGTGCATTTCCTAGCTATCTTTCTAGCACTGGCACTGAAGGAGAAACACATTAAGCAAGAAAGGAGGTCTGCATACAAGAAGGCTGCTGGACTTTCACTGGGGGCTTTTATTGGAAATGGACAAGGGAGAGACGCACACGCCAGGCCTGAGCATCCCTGCTGTTGTGCATGCAGGTCCGCTGCTTCTTGTCTTGTAAGAGAAGCTCGTAATATTATGATGAAATACGGGGTCCTCCCTGGAGGAGTGCCCGTCAACGCCGTGTACTTCCTCATTGTGCCGTGTGGGTTAGGTGACTGTGTTCCTCTCTCTTCAGTCGCCCTACAGCACTGTCTCCCGATGACACCTCCGGGGTTGTGGAGGGAAGGGAGCGAGCCGCCTATGGCGTCACTGAAACCTGTAAAGTGACGGGAAGGGGGCGGCTGACAACCCACACGCTGGGGGAGGCGTGCTCTGGCCCGCACCTCTCTTAAGGAGACGACCTATGATGTGGTTAATTAGCCACTGCAGATGGGGAGGAAGTGTGGACTGCAGCCTTAGAGAGTGCTGGTTCAGGTCCTGTGAGGGGCCATGCTGAAATACTCTTGATTAAGGTACCTGAGTTGCCCCAATACAGAATCGAGCTGTATAAATTGGATAAAATTGCAGCTCACTTTAGGGACACGTTGGCTAAGCAATGAAGTAAAAGCAGTGCCTTTATCAGGGAACTTTAATATCTTGTGTTGCAGGATATACCTCAGAAGGCTGGTTGGGTAAATTAGAAATCATCATCAACAGAAATATTAATATGACGGGCTAAAGCTTATAGGTGCTCTAGAGCTGTTGTTGTAATCTGGAAGAACTCTATGAATCTATGAAGAATCTATGAAGCGAGTCCTCCAGGGTTGTGAGTTTTATTCATGGCTGGTATCTTCTGTCTAGCCGAGTTCCATGTTCCATTCCTTTGGATTCCCTTCAAGTTCCCCACTATCTTCCCATAGTCCAAAGTAATTTAGATGAATTTGTATCTTTAAATTGCCCTCAGTGTGTGAATAGGTGTCCAGTGATGGACTGGTTGCCCTCAGCCTTGTTCCCTGTGCTGCCTGTGATAGGCACCAGGCTCACTGGATACACAGTTGTGGTAGATGGATGGATGGAGGTTATGTTGGCCTGTCAGCTCTATTCCTGGCCATGGAAGCCCAACCCATTGATGCCTAAGAGCGCCCTCCTCTGGAGTAACTGTGGAGTATTCCACATTTAACTTGGGCTCTTATGTGGGGGGCAGATGTATTTATTTTCTCGCCCTGAATTCCACAATGACTGGTGGTAATGAATGGAGACATAAGACCCATATAAGCCAGACGCAGCGCGGCGTCTCGGCCGGAGTAAAATCCTGACGGTGAAAGCCATTAGCGGAGGAGCAGGGAAAGGAATGAGGTTTGGGGGGGAGGGGGGAAGAAGATAAAGCCGAGGCAGGTGGGGTTTCTCACGCTGGCGGCTGACAAACCGTTCGTGACATGGTCATTGCCGGGACGGGCCTGTGCTCACCGCGTCGTCCAGTGAAGTGCCGCATAAGGACAGATGCGATTTCCCTGACAAAGACATGCCACGCGTAAGTTTTGCCGTCTATAGCCGAGATGGCAGGGCCGCCCGCTTCTGATGAATTGCCACGTTAGCTTGGAAGCTTATTCCTATCTGTTATTTATTTGGAGGCTGTCTTGAACAACACCATATAACGATAAGACAGCTACGTATATCTTTTTTCCGTTCGTCTGACCCTTTTCCGTGCCGCCCGCCTAGCATAAGGGTACAGCTAACCTATCCCAGAAGCCTCGGCTTACGCAGTCACACGATTCAGGTCACTGTGACACATGGGTCAACCTAACTGCATGTTTTTCGACTGGAAACCACAGCAGCTGTGGGAAACCCACACAAACACGGGAAGAACATACTAACCTCAAAAGTGGCTGAGAGGCCTCAGACTCCAGAGAGTAAATACATTACGCACAGCCAGGCTATGAAGAACAGTACAGCTGACTGACTAAATACATTCTAAAACCTACCGCGAACCATCCGTGGACGCCATATATAACATGATTTTCATGTGCTGACATGTGGTAGTCGATAAATTACTCACAGTAAGACATTAGCAACATTAAATAAATTAATAATAAAGTGCTGTACTCTCTTGAACGAAAGGGATTCTGACGTTTTCAACTACTTCTCAAAAGCAATGAAAAAATGTATCAAGGGATGACAGAACAATGAAAGTCATTTTTTATACCCATCAAAGGATGAAGGAACAATGAAAAAACATATTGTTACACATTATACATTTTTCTTCCAGACCGTGGTAAACTGCGGATAACTGAAACCACGGATACGGAAGGAATATTGTATAGTAAACATCTGCCCTTAAATTATGGGCATCCTGAATTATCGTTTAGTCCATGAAGAACACAGCATATTTCGTGTTGTGTGTTCATGTGTCCTTGGTTCATATACTACTGCATTAAATTATCTGCACGAAAATTATTATGTATTTTTCCTTGATTAAAGCTAAATGTCACGATGATCAGAGGAAATGTCTGGATAAACCCTTTTTTCCTAATTTCCCCTGTTTATGCTCTCCCAAACATACTTCTGTGTATATACTTCTGTACGCTGCTGACGCAGCTCAGCAATTAGCACTGTAGCCTCACACCTTCACAGTTGTGACTTTTATTCCTGTTTCCAGGCATGTGTGTGTTGAGTTTGAATGTTCTCCCCGTGTCTGAGCTTATTTCCTATTGCAGTCCAAAGACATGAGTTTTAAGTGAATTGAGGCCTTTAAATTAGCCATAATGTGTCTGTATGTGTCCTGTAATGGTCTGGCATCCCCTCAGTGTCCCCTGCCTCGTGCCCTATGAGATAGGCCCTAACCTTATCACACCGTATAAGCCGTCAGGGGAAAAGGATGGATATGTACAGAATGTGTAATGCTACAAAGGGCTGGGCTGAAAATGCCATTTCCTTTCTCAGCTGCTGCCGCCAATTATGAAGTCTTTTCCTAATGAGACTGCCTGAAATCGCAGTCAGCTGTGTTATGGACTGAGAGAGCGTAGCAGAGACGAGGGAAGCGATGCTGTTCCTCTTCAGAGAGGTTCGCAATCAGTGCCGTTCTCCCACGATTTGGCCTGTTTACGGGCACGTCTACACCTGTATATCTGCAGAAGGTAGCAGCCTCTGGGAGAGAAATCCGCCGCACACATTCACATTCCGAGGACAGCGGGCTCGCGCGGCATTTCCTCACTTTGAATCTTAATACTGCAATATACTGGAGTAATACTGGAGAAATCACCTGTAGGAAGAAGGTGGCACTGCAAGGTGACTCACCTCTTTTGGTTTTTCGCATGCCGTGACAGATCCTGAAAAGTAATGTTCATGGCCTTCTTTTTAATCACAGAACACGAGTCTGTTTAAATGAAATCTCGGCGATAATGCAGCCGTCGGCCAAAGTTTTCATCGGTTTATTTTTTTATTTCCACCTGCATGGCACGACTCAAAATTAATTCCCAGACTTTGCCACGGATTGACAATCATTTACTATGGCGAGATACATATATATGTGTGTGTGTGTGTGTGTGTGAATGAGCAGTTCCCCTAAAGATATGTTTACCCAACATGTGTGTGTGTGTGAGTGTGTGTGTGTGAGTGTGCATATAGATATATATTCTTTTCTATCAGTTTAATTTGTATACTAAATGGTCCTCGTAAATCACATCCGAGGAGCTTGCAAATCGTGTTTGGGGGTTAAAGCTGTTGTGACCTTGGTGGAAGGAACATGTTCTCATAACTAGTTATCAGGGAATATTTAAAATAAATACAGATAAAACTGGAACATATAAATTGAATAGCAGTCAGTTTACTCAAAGGAATTTAGATAGGATTCTCAGCCGTTTATTTTTCATTCATATAATATTTTCTGCACATTTATGAGATTAAGGATGTCAGCAGCTGACTGTCAAAATATGAAATATTCTGATTTTACATTGCCCTTTGATTGACTGCCATCATATTGCATCTCCTGCGTGATGCCCTGAGCTTCTCAGGATACCATCCATACTCAGCATGAACTTGAACTGGATAAGCAGTATTGGAAGATGGATGGATATAAAATTAAAAAATATAACTGTAAAGTCCAATAAGCAGTTGCTCTGGGAGTCCCGAATGAGGCACTATTACCTGCATTGTGAGGGAGCGTCAGTTATGGCACTACGGCCATGTGGTGCGTTTCCCTGAGGGGGATCCAGCTCGCAGGATCCTCATCGCTGAGGACCTGAGCGGCTGGACCAGGCCGAGGGGTCGCCCACGTTAAACCTGGCTACGGCAAATGGATGGCCATTTCCGGAGGGTGGGACTGGATCGCGTGTCGGCCTGGGGGGTCGCCAACTGGGATCCAGAGGTGTTTCGTCATGTGGTGGGTACAGCGACATGCTGTACCAGTGCATGCTCCCAAACCTGACCTGACCTGACCTGTGTGTGTTAATAATCAGTAATGTTGATCACTATTGTCTTATGAAGCTGTTAGGATTTGGTAGTAACTAAATCTAGTTTTTTTCTATATAGCAGGTCAACAGTTAAGCTAATGGTTGCTAGTGCAAAAGGTTCCCAGGTTTTGCTGTTTGAGGGAGGTTGTCTAACTGTGTACTGTGATCTTCACATTGAATACAAACAACATAGATTCAGAGACTGGTAAAGTCCATGACTGCCCTGAAAATGGCCTCACGATTTTATTTATTCATTTGTTTATTTATTTATTTATAATGACGGCGGCAAACCTCCGGCCGTGAGTTGACAAGTGCCATGAGGTCCTCTTGAGCGGGAGGAACGGTGGCACATCAGACGGGGGCGGGCAGGGGACGGAGAGGTAGCAGAAGGTGGCAGGCGTAGTTCTCGGTGGCTTTCAGCCTTGTGAGAAGTCAGACTGCAGAAGGACAGGATGTCGCTCCCTCTTACACGCGGCACCATGATGCCTGGAGTTATGAGGTGTCAGGTCTAATCATGATCACAGTGCGGGTGACACGGGGGAACGACCTGAGCGGCAGCCCAGCGTCACCCAGCGTCGCTCCGAGGGCAAACACAGCACGCAGGCCTCCCTTTAGCTTTTGTTCTCCTTTAAGGGGTACCTCCGAGGGTCTCATTAAAACCAGTGTGCGCTCCTGAATGGCTGAATGAACTAATGAATGGACGGCGGCTGGGAATGGTGTAAACATCCACGGGATTGCCAGGATCTTGTCATTCAGCCCGTTTCACCCAAACACGAGCCCCATGAAATGTCTATTTCACTCAATAATGAACAACAATTATTCAGTCTGGCAAGAAGCCAAATTTGACATGAATTTTCGGTTTATGATGCTCAGAGGTACAATGTATCTTGTGTTTCTAGATGTCGTTACACTGCTACTTAATAATTAAACACATTCAGCTTATTTGATATTGTGTATCCAGGGATGGTAAGGCAGGTATTGCTCAGAATTTGAATGCTATCCCTACATAAACTATTTTCTCAAGTGACAGGTCTCTATTAACAATATATGTCCGAATGACTAATACACTTCATCAGTGAAAGCATTTGAAACTTTCCACAAGTGCTGTTTATGGATCTGCACCGGCTACAGAATGTCCCCAGGCGGTTACTGTACAGTTATTTATAATCACATATTCTTGCTAGCAAATTTGCAAAGTGGTACCGTTGCTTTGCATATCTCCGTAGGCTGTGTAGTGAAGAGAACGACTGGATCCAAGTGCAGGGCAAGACAATTTCAATGGCACAATCATAGTACAAATTCCATGAAACTAGGGTCAAAAGCAGGTGACCCAACGGAATTGGCAGGCGAAACAGGGTGGTAAACGAAATTTACATCACAACCTGTAAACAGAAAGGAGTCAGAGGACAGAAGGTGGAGTAAAACTGGGAGCACTCAGTGATGTCACAGGGTTGTCAACTTTGGTCAACTGGCTGGCGTGAGATGTTCAGTTCGAGACAAGTCTGCACACGCATGCATGCACATTTACATGTACGTAACAGTTTTATTGCCTTGTAAATAGTCTGCAGGGTTTGTAAACTACCCCAGCTAATTTTAGGTTTATAATGGAATGATATAGATTTGCCGTAAGATTTCTTGCGTGACCTTGAGGGCCAGAAAGCATGAGTGTCACACCAGATACGTGACAATTTGGCAACCCTGATGTCAATGATCTCACCTTGGAAAGTTGAAAGACAGGAAGAGTGTGCACATTTGTTATTTTAAAACACTACTGTATGTATGTGGTTTGTCCTTGACAAAAAACATCTCAAAACACTCCATGATGGTGTGTGAGAGTGTATCATATGAGAGTGTATCATATGAGAGTGTATCATACGGTTCTCAACCATTTTTAAAATGACAACAAGCCAATGTTTAGAGGCCTACCAAATAAAATATTACATAATATATTATATTTATGACATATCATTACTTTATGCTCCACTGTCATAATCCTGTAGATTTCCATGGAAAGCTGAGCTCAATGGTACCATGGCCGCAGGTGAGGGACACTAATCTCCTCCCGTCCTCACAAAGTACTCGGGTCTGCTCCAGAAATCCAAAAACATGTAGTTAGGTGACTTGGTGCCTGTGAAATGTCCATGGTATGGAAGTAGCTCTTTGCTTCCTGGCATAGGCTCCTGGCTCACCCTAACCCCCTATGAGATCGAGGTGATTATGCAAGATGGATGAGAAGGTATAATGTTGATTTCTGTAACATCGACTGATTACCCTGACCGTTATTGTCTTACTGGCTTCCTTTGGGGTTGAGATGAGTGAGCATTATTTGCAAAGTATGCTGACTTTAAAGAAATGTTGGCGCGGATGTTCGTGCAACATCTTGCTGATTACTCGATTAAGATATTCCCCTCCTGCCCTCATTATCAGGTCAAACCAATCCTTAGTCTCCCCATGACGCCTAGCGCATCGTGTCTGGGATGCGTTTCTCACCTCAGAAATAATTCAGGCTTTCGCATCGACTAACTGCCACAGGCTGAAGACCCGCAGCCCAAGCCCTCGGTGCTCCTTGCATGTCAATACGAGTAATTAGGATTCCACGGTTCTGGAATCTCTGTTGCTAAGGCCACAGAAAGTCTGATCCAAGGCATGAAATTGTTTGAGCTTCCTGATCAGTTTTGTGGACTGCCTAGATATATTGTCTTTGTTTTTTGTTGATCTATTTTTACGGTCCCATGCTTGCCTTTAAAATATCCCGAAGGTCAGTCTGGTGGCAAACAGGTATTTCTTGCTTAAATTGAACATTATATAATATAAACATATAATTGCACATTATATACGCTATAACTCTTGTGTATTCTTTCTAGTTTTTCAACATACAAATGTACAGTGACAATTTTTAAAATCTAGTTGTAGTTTTATATAGTAGATTTTAATTAAAACAAATAAGCAGAACAGTTGGTTTTAGGGAACAGCATATTATTTATCTGATAATGGTGATAAAAATATATAGTACATCGATTCTTTTGGTAGTCTGCTCCATTCAAAATATAATGATATTAATGCATTTATTTTTAGAGAGAATATCTGAATAATTCCTAGGATATGTTTCCTCCTCCTGTGTCACAAACTTTAGAGCAAATTATTTGCAGGAATTGTACCACAAATAATGAAAAATTATATTAAGAACAAATGATATTGAAAGCATGTATGTAAAGTCCTTTGTGGACAAAAAACAAAACAAACACCAGCCAAACAGATTTGTTGAAAAAGAAATAATCAGCAGCTGAGAACTAATTAGTGTGAATAGCCTCGCCAACTGCTGTGTTTCCTTCCATTTAAATTGCATTGAAACCACAAGTGTTTATTTTTTTATGGCTAATTTTAAAATGCATCCTCCCAGCCAGAAAACCACTCACACACTACCAAACAGTCCCTTCATATTTACCACAGTACTTCTCTAATTTGCTAATTAATGTTTTTTTCCTATTCAGATATTCTTCAGTATGTATACTGTTGTAAAAAGGTTGAAATATGTTATATATGCTGTACTGTATGCATTAGAATGCATTTAGATACTTAATCTGAGTTCCTGGGTAAACCTCAGCTGTAAATAAAACAGTGTGGTTTATTTATTCACTGTTTAGTGAATAATAGCCTAATTACTATGCGTCCCTAAAGATTTAAAAATATTTTTGACTTTTGTTACCGTACACCTGAATGAAAAATGCTTGTGACTTGACCCTACCCAACATGCTCGCAGAAAGGGCACACTTAATTTAGGCTGAAGAGAAGGTCATACGAATTCTATGACAGACTTGCGATCCTCGCGCTGCAGTTTGGAGCTGGAACAACTTGTGACACGTACGATTATCCGTCCGTCTGTTTTCCACGAGCGTTTATCCAGTGCAGGGTCACGGAGAGCCGGGGGCCTGTTCTGGGAGACGGGGGGGGCGCACCGTGTCGCAACGTGGCCCATCCCAGGCATTGACTGCTTAATTCAGATAATACACGGTATCCCACTGAGCCCACATGTTCAGAAGGACGTGATCCTCACACTCCCCTCTGATGACATAAGCTGCAAAGGCGGGTCTGTGCATGTAGCACATGAAAAGATCACCGGCCAGTGATCTGCGTGACTTACCCATGTTGGGTGCCATGTAGTGGGTTGAACATTAGCGTATGGTTCACTAATTGCGATATGGGGCTTCAGCACCTAGTGAGAACTGATAAAGTAACCAATGGGAAGCGAGTTAATCCATTCAGCGACTGATGGGGGGCACTAACCCCTACCACGGTGAACTTGGAAGCCAAATTTCTCTGGTTGGTACTTATGACCACCTTCAAAATCTTAGCGATGGTTATCAGTAAATGTGATCTATACTGTGTGAGCCATAAAGCAAAAATTTTCAAACAATTATTTGCCCATAAAATGACTTTTGTTTAGTGGTGTCTCAGCCCATGTGACATTTGTGAGCTTTCTTTAAAGAGCAATGCTGACCTGTCAAATAGTGATGCTTCTAAAAAATCAATAGTATAACAGTCTTGACAGAAATTCCACAATTTCCTCCAAAGATGCATTTCATCTACACAGATTTTATTTGTTCTTACTGCATTATTTTTCGGGTCAGGTATGGTGAAAGAGGGCTACTGAACAAAAATATTATACAATTTCCAGCCATTTCATTACATTACTGTATTGTGAATTAGTCAGTTGTATAATTTTTGACTTGGTTCCATCAGAAACACGTTTCAGAGGAGCGTGTGGGTGAAAACACAATTTGAAACTGGCTTTTATCCTCAAAACACACAGCTAAGCACTATGATTAGGGTCTTTTTGTCAGTTAGTTCAAAGAAGCCGATGCTGAAATAGATTAACGTTTCATGGTTAACTTGTTTAAAGCTTTATAAATGTTTAAAGGTATCCGTGTTTTACCATTTCAGATTTCATGAAGAGATGTTTAAGTAGCTCATCTACCTGTTATTGACATATTTAAAATCTAACCCAGTAACACTTTACTTAAGGCCACATTTTTTGTAATTTATAAACACATTCATAACAACTAATAGTGCATTCATAAAGCATTATAAACATGGCTATAAATCTTTATCAAAAGGCATAACACATTGTAGCCATGTGTATTATGCATTATGAATGCCTTTTGAAGCTCTCATCTATAATGCAGTATAGATACCTTTATAATGCATTATAATGGCTTATAAAGACCATTATAATGCATGATGAAGGTATCTGTAATGTATTATACATGAGTATATGTGGCCTATTTCTAGGCCACTTAGGTAATGAAATATAGCTCAAAAGATGCATCCATTTTGTTTATCTATAGTGCCACCATTTCTATAATAACTTTGATAACGTGCCAGTTTGAGGTCATTTACCTTTCAGGTTTCAAGAATTACAGTTTTTGTACTTTTGAAATTTTATTAAAAAAAATAATAACAATGATAATGATCAGCTAAAACAATAGGTTTTATAATATCAATATTAATCAAACGCACTGCCACGGCATGCCTGATTTTTATAAGCCAAAAAAATCGATTTTGTTATCTTGATTTGTTCAACCCCACTCAGGAAAAGCATGCTCAACATTCACATACAGTCTGGCTGATGCGTTTCAGTTCAGAGCTGCGGGTCAGTGTTTTATTTAAAATACGCTCACGGTATTTGGGTTGATGTATGCAGAACTCTGCTGCAAATTCATATGAAGGCTGGAGTCAAGTTAGGTTGCTGGGCCAGCCTGCTAGTCTCCTCTACAGCTTTGATGATGTTGGCTACGGTGGAGGGGGGGGGGGGAGCACGGTCTGTTTCATTAAAAAGCCGGTGGGGTTTGTGCGTTTGAAATTACAATACGTCAGAAAGATGCGCTTATCTGTTTTTATTACCGCGTACCCAGGATGAAGACAGGGGCAGGGTTAAGCCACACTACTACCCAATGAGCCACAGCGCCACCTAGGGACTATAAACATTATCCACATTTAGCACTGAATGCATTGCTCCATGTTATAAACAGGACCTGGTGAACATGAGGATGAAAGATAAAAGCGAATTTACAAAGACCCATGACAGCAAAGCATCTTAGTGTTTCCTCACTGGAGAAAGCCTCGGCTTCCTCATTGCAGAAATTCACATTCCGCTGTTGACTACTTTGCAAAAATAAGTTCAGAGTTGCCAGAGAGGCTCATTTAGATGATTCGGGTTAGTCGTCCTGCTCTGGACAGCTTGCTGTGTGTCATTTTGGGAATGGTTCAGAAGCAGTAGCCCCATTTATTGTCCTGCCGCTTGTGAAAGACCCAGTCTGGAATTAGAAAACACAGCATCCAGTTTCTTTGGGATCCCGGATTAGATCGTTACCACCAAAGGACATGTGACGGGCGTTTCTGTTTTGGTATGCAGGGCTTATTTTCTTTCCCAGCGGTGAATGTTTTTCTTCTGGGGCCCCATTCATAAAGTCACTTTGGGGCCCACAGTTACCCCCCAGTGCAGTAACTGTTCGTGGCCAACAGGGGGCTGCCAATCCTCAGGGGCGTGGTTAGAGTGGTGGTTATTGATTCATTTGTGTATTTTTCAGTTCTACTTAAAGCACACATTGGGAATCACACTCACGCAGATGGACATGGACACGTGTACAGAGAGGGATCTGCAGGTTTCATCTGAAATGAAGTGTCTCTTTTTTCGGCCACCCTGAGCAGAGGTCATGGGCCGCCCCGTGGCGTGACATTTGTCCCCCCCGTCTGGTCACCGCGATGAGGACATTCTCCCGGCGTCTGCTCGCGGGCCACCCTGCCATCTGCTTCCCGGGTCCCCCGTGGGGCCTCGGTGACGGTCACCTCCGGCTCAGCCATCTCGCCGCACCTGGCCCAGGCAGGACCCGCGGTGTTCATGTTCGGGAAAAACGCCTCTTAGGCTCCACTGGCACTGACTCCGGTTCCTCTGACGTGAGAGTGAGGGAAACGAATCAGCCACCGGGGGCCCCTCCCTCCCCAACACGAACGCTTGGGTGGATTTTATCCAGCATCCCTGTATTGACAGAGCCCTTGCCCAATTGGGAGAAAAGGGCCATGTGGACAACAGCAGACCAATATGTTTTCTGCTGGGACAATTAGAAGGACAGTATGAATGACGCAAACAAACAGGACTGAACAAGATGGGAGGATGTACACACACATACATACGTGTGTGTGTGCGTGTGTGTGTGTGTGAGCGGGTATACCTATCCTTATGGGGACACAATGTCCCCATAACGTGATAGATATCCATTTTTTTTCCCTTATGGGGACCAGTTTCTATTTTATAAAAATCGGTGACTGCTATGAAAAAACTAAAAATGCAAAAACTCTAGTATTTTGCTTGGTTACTTATGGTTATGGTTAGGGCAGGGTGGGGCTTAAGGTTGTCATAGTTAACGTTAGCATTTTTCCCATACAAGTGAATGAGCGGCCCCATAAAGATAGGTATACCCGACCTGTGTGTGTGTGTGTGTGTGTGTGTGTGTATATATTACCAGATGGATGTTCTCCTGCTTGAATAATTGTCTGTGTTCTTGTTTATTTTTATTTATTCTGTTTTAGTAAGATGTACACATTTCTCCCAGGAAGAGTTTCAATTCAATTCAACAGTGTCTGCATGCATGATTCAGCGGTTTAGTACTATGACATCATACCCTGAAGGATGTGGGTTTGAGTTCCACCTTCTTTGTGTACAGAGTTTGCATGTTCTCCCTGTCTTTAAATCGTTTTCCTCCTGTGGTACAAAAACACTTGGTTAAAGTGAACTAGTGCCTCTAAATTTCTGCGTCCCTGGCCTTGTGTCCTGTGCTTCCCGGGACGGGTTCCAATCCCGCTTACTACATCAGTCGCTATGCAAGCAGATGATTTCTATATTTCCTGAGCAGCAATAAGTTGGCCAGAGCAGACATGTATAATTCAGCAGGTGTGTTTGTACTTGGAAGGGCACTGACTGTGATCCCAGCCGCGCAGACCCAGCCCACACAGCCTGCCCTGCAACTGCCGAGGTCCCGAATATCCATAGAGCCGTTTTCACGTTTTTCTCTCTTTAGCTATGATGGTGAGGTGTGGCTATTGCCTCTCTTCTAATAGGGGGGGAATTTAGCATGTTATCAGATGGTCCTCTACAGAAACCTTCCAGGACATGTCTCTTTGAAGAGCCCTTTAAAATTTCCACCACGTTTCACTCCATCCATACCCATTTCTGAGCTGTTTGAAGAATTTAAGTGCCGCCCTGCCCTGTTACCAGCGGCGGCTTCCTTAGCGCCTGCGTCCATATTCACCCTAACCTTACTGTCATGGAGCGGGAAAAGCACGTCACCTGCAGACACATGCAGGACATGAAGGCCAGGCCCAGTCAATTGTCCTGCCATCCATAAGAACTACTCATTTCATTGGGCATATCCGTCAAATGACCGATAATATCGTGCCCCCATGCCGAGGAAAGCAATATACATTGTTTACACTGTCTACACTGACTGTGTGTGGGGGAGGGGGCATCGCAGGCCTCATTCTCCCCCCACAACTCTCCTGCCCTACACGTTCACTATAAAGTATGCATGAATGGCAATGGAAACTGGCTGATACCTGGCAGATGAAATTTAACATAGATAAATGTAAGGTAATCCACGCAGGGAGTAGAAATATAAAGTACA
>JAODKC010000039.1:13627425-13649259 GCA_026777985.1 Mormyrops attenuatus | reverse complement strand
GGCGTGTCGCGCCGCCGCCGGCCCCCCCCCCCCCCCCCCCCCCCCCCCCCCCCCCCCCCCCGCCCCCCCTCCCCCCGTCGCGGGCGGGGGGGGGGGGGCCCCCCCCCCCCGCCTCAGGTGTATCAGCTGTAGATTTTCTATTCATATGTTTTTGTGAAGTGGAAATTAGATCCATCAAGGATCAAATGGATTAAACAGAGTAACAAGAGCAAATCGACTTATCCTGTTCACATGGTCAAGCATCTTGTGCAGTCACCCTTTGACTTTTCATATTCACAAGGTTAAATGTCATTTGCATTCACCAGGTAACTTCAGTTTTGGAGTGATTTGTCTCAAAATTTGATCAGTTGCAGTTTGTCCACCATAAAGTGCTTCTGATAAGTTTGAGAAAACTCAAAAAGTATTTGATGAATCTTCTTTATTTTTGCTGACACCCCATATGGGTGACAGCACATGTGATGTCAAAATGTATTTTAGCTCATATTACTACTTCACAGAGACAGTATATGCATGAAGATGTACACCTGATTTCATTTTGAGACCAACTGCCCAGTAGTGTTGTGTGCCAGCAAAGGAAGGATGGGGAGACTGTAGAAGACACCTGGTCTTGTGAGCACAATAACTCCCGAAGCACCTAACGGATCTCACAGCTTAACAAGAAAGTGTCTCTGGTGGCAGTCCAGTTGCAAAACCCTGTTCAGAGAATAAAGTAAATGAGAAGATAAAGTGTAATTTTATTTACAGTGCTATGTTGTCATTTTGCATAAGCAATTCTGTAAACTCTATGTATCCTGGACATTTTTTATGTAAGACTGGAATTACTTTAGTCAGTTTTACGTAATTGGAGAATTGCCTGTATATATATTTGTTTAATTAAATGGTTCAAAAAGACTCTGTAAACATGTTTTTATTTAGGCATTTCCCCAACTGACACATGAACTAAGAAACAGATCGGAGATGTCGGCTTGAGTGTCCTCTTGAGGGCTCTTAATTGAGAAGGGGGAAAGTTGTTATGTTCCTTAGCTGTCGCTTTTATCCATGGCAATTTTGATATATTTCAACTCCACTATGAGTTACAGAAGGTCAAGTAGTTTACTGCAGGGTACAGCAGCAAAACTCTCTCCTGTAGTTACAAGTTGGAATAATTATTGACTGTAGAAGAGCCGATTTGGACTATCGGTCCAAATGGTATCCTTTACAAATGCATAGCATAGATCCAGAGGTGGATAGTTCAGGTCCAGAAAGGAAAAATCCAGACCAAGATTTTGTTTCAACCAGCCAGTTGATTATAATGAGTCACAATCATATTGCACTTAGCTGGTTGGTTGAAACAAAATCTGGGTCTGAATTTTTACTGTCTGGACCAGAACGATTCACCTCTGCATTGACCAGAAGTGAGAATCATACATCCTCCAGAATCTTCTATTGCTGGACTCAGGCTAGGGTCGTCTTGGACACCACAGTCTCACATGTCCTTCACTCAATGAACGTAGCCCTTGTTTAACAAGTCAAATATTGATGTAAATTAACTCCGTTGCAACATGTTGATAAGCACATAATTCACTCTCTGTGCTGTTCTGTGTGCCTTTGTATCTCCTAGTTTAGAATGTGTGTTGTCAAAAGCCATTTTTAACCCCATATATCAGTCTGCAGTTCATTCGGTTTTTGTTTTTTTAATCTAAACAAAGTACAAAACAGAGCTTGTTCATAACTTTGCATTATAGGAGAGAAGCCATCAATTATTCTGGCCAACAGATGCGGTTGTCTAAGTGAGTTACTGTTTTACTCATTTAACTGCAGCCTTGCCATTTATACAGCTGCTTATGTGCTAAAAACAGCCCTCATGGAGGGAACGACAGGGATCCTTGTGCTCGGGTATTAACATGCAGTCTTTGAAGAGAAAGTGAGCCAGGGAGTTATATGTATTGACAAAGAAGCCACTAATGCTTTGTGAGATTTTCACACTGCTCATGCAGAAGCTGCATGGGAAAAAACTCCCCTCCCGAATGACACCTGTCTTTTTTTTCCTCACTCCTATAAATCCATCTACCATCTAATGCACCTCTTCCAGTAGCTTCACGTAAGTGACTGTGCTCTCGCTTTAATTTTCATTATATTTAACACCTCTAAATACCTTTCCATGTGAAAGAGATTGAATCTTGAGGCCCCCAGGCACACCTACGGATATTTCAATGTTCTGCCACGTGTAGGCTGAAACCGACAAACTTCCCGTTCTTCTCTGTGAAAAATCTTTATTACTCTGCAGTGATGAACTGCGAGTCCTACACTGGACCTAATTGGAACTGTTCTTGGGGGTTAAGATTCTAGCCGTGCCACTAAGGACGGTCTGCGAAGTACCACTTTATTGCCTGTAATTGCTATTCTTGGAGCAATAGGGTAGGACACACACGGCTATCTTTTAAATACTTTACAGAAATCTGAGGGTCCGTTACCGCTCCTTTGATCTGCTTCCTACATTTTCCATCATTAAAAATAATCAGAGGTAATTATTTAAACTTAATGGCAGCTATGCTTTTTGAAGCATTACGGATGCAATTAAACTGTGACACCTGGGCAACCAGGTGTCTCGCATTTTAGTTAATGACTGGGCATCCTCCTAAGGCACGGCGGAGTTTGCCAATAGCAGGAAGAAGTTTTTGCCATGTGTTTGTTGAATAATTCAATGGCAATCAGCTGCAACATATATATACAGGTAGTTCCATACAGACTTACAGACAACTCAGAAACGAACTGCCATAAAGCCCATTACATTAAAAATTTGAGTTAGATACAGTGATCTGTAATAATGCACGCACTGTCGCACACACTGCTTTGTAAAACCCGTGAAAACGTTGCGCAGCTTCAGCAGTTCATTGGCTCAAGGTACAATACAGTATGATATTTAGTTACTTATATTATTACTGTATTATTATTGTTATGTACAGTATTATTAATTTTCTGACTTGCCTACAGATTTGACTTAAAGACAGACTTAAGGAACCGTTTGTAACCTGGGGACTGCCTGTACTGTATACATTCTGTATATTTAGGTTGGTTGTACTATTTGCTGACTAGCTGGAAACAAGTTGGGTGTTCATCTTTTAAGCACTTTCCGACACTCCCTCAGCCAGGCAGTGTGGCATGCCCAGCAGGGAGCTCTCAGAGGCATGAAGGTACAGGGCAGAAAGCAGCCGACAATATGGCACCCCTCACCGATCCCCTTATTTCAGCGTGCGTCGTTTGCAATCGGGGACTAATCGGCCGCTCCGATTTCACATGTGTTTGTGTGTCCTGTTCTCAGTCTCGTCAAATTGCAGATTCTAGTCAGGTGAATGAAAGGACGTGCGTGTACGGATGCCCTGCTCTGCATCCCTCCCGCGTCTGCAGTTAGCAAGTCAGGTGTGCTGTGTGCAAAACGCTAAACACCAACTGTATGCTTTCCTCGGCGAGCTGCAGGCCTTTTCCAGCACCTTCTTTAAAGCTCCTTTTATCTGGCTGCCAATCGACTCGGGCCCTGTCCCCGTTTCGAGTGTTAAACCTGCAGCCGGTGCTGGTGTTTGGCGTCTGCTCCTGTGCCGGGGGTATATATCAGCTGCATAACGTTAGCCGGCCAGGCAGAACAAAGCTCGGCTCAGTCACCGCGAAAGTAGCGAGAAGCGCTATGTGACCCTCATACTCAATTACAAGCCGCCGCAGCTGTGCCACTTTGATAAGTGGTAAGCCTGACAGTAAGGCCTACATTCCTCTCCCCGTTCTTCTGCCGGGCAACTGTCTAAAAGGGGATTAAATTTCCAGGCAAATTGTTTACCTGCGACTGGCTCTCCCTCAGAAGTACACGACGGGGACTGCTGAAGGCATCTGACAGGACTCGCAATGGCGAAAAGACTCGGCTTCGTGCTGAGAGTCACTGGGAAACGGCCGCAATCCTCGGGGCCGTTGTGGAGTTTTGGCTGCTGGGAGGGGCAGGCGTTGTGGGTGAAGCAGTGACTAAGACAGTAGACTGGAAACTTGACTGAGTGGTCTTGTTGGGGGGGGGGTTGGTACAGCTGGTGTGCCACAGAGGAACAATCCCGATCTGTGTTGGTAAATATCAAGTGGGTACAATTGTAACGAGCTCTGGGTAAAGGCGACCACTGAGCTAATAAATACCCAAACGTAATTTCATTACCGCACGCATTTGCAAGCAAGTGCTTCTAGGTGCCACCGCCTCCCCCCGCCGAAATCCCGCCGTGTAGCTCGCTTAAGCACGTGTGATTACCGCTCAGTGAAACATAGATCGGCACGGGTCACTGCACTGGTTACCGGGTGAGAGGTTAGTGGTGGCGTAATACTGATTTGCCCAGTTGCTAAATTTCCGTCAAGAAGCCTCCACTAACAGGCTCTCCGCTGCTCTTCTGACTCTACAGTTTTCCATTTCAAAGCCGCAGCGGTTTTTGCTGCTGTAATATTAACATAATTAGAGTAACATTACTTGGTTGCTGAAAGAGTATTCCTCTTTGTGTTTTTATTTAATAGCTATCAACTACTTTCCTGCTACATTACAGATAAATTGAAGCTAACTAGGATTTAAATTTAACTAGGATTTAAACTACTTTCACCTGCCTTAAGCATCCCTCCTTAGCTGTATAGACTATCACGCCACCTTGCACTGCTCCTGAACAATGGTAGAGAAAATACATAGAATCAGAAAACAGTAATAATAGCAGCATGGTGACTCAGTGGGTAGCACTGTGGCCTCACACCTCAAGTGTTGCAGGTTGGACTCCCATCTGATCCCAGCCCTGTATGTGTGGAGTGTGTGTGTAGAGGTATCACTTAAGTGTATATTTTCAGACTGCAGGAAGGAGCGCAAGAATGACAGTAACTCCGTACACACAGAGTGGGGGCGATATTCGAACCTGAATCCTGGCTGCGTTCATTGCCCAAAGCTTTTGTTGATGCAGATGTTTATGCTGTTATTGATAAAATGTGCATTTTCTCTAGCTGAGAAATGTGTACACACAACACAGCAGCTAAGCATGGAAGCTCTCCATCCTTCTGTTAGGAGAAGACCATAAACCACCGCATGGAGCTTCAGGCTGGACATCTGCGATGGGACTGAGAGACAGAGAAATGTCTGCTTAGGCATTTCCATGGGCATAAAGTCAAGCTCTCTGGCTCGCTTTCTGGAAGCCCTGAGCCAGAGATATCAAACCGTAGCAATAAAACCAGTAGCTGCTTATGCAGAGTAATAGTTGCTTTTCTTTCAGTATTAGCAAATTTCCCACTGATGTGTGACCTTGTACTTTCTGGTTTGGGGCTTTGGGAGTTTGGGGGTGTTGGGGATGTGGAGGAGCTGGTGTTTTCAATGGAAAAGTGGGGTTCAAGCACAGCTGCCTTCTAGCAGAAGTGCTATGGTGTCCTGATTTAAAAGACTAAGAAGATAATATTCAGCTTTTTGTGTTCTGTGCATGTCTATAAATCAAACTGTGATATATACTGTAAAGGAAGGACGTGTATATCACCAAGGGGCAAGCAATGACATAACATGGACTTTTTTGGGAAACAGGTTGTTACTGCTATAGCCACCCTTTGGCTCCAGGCTTTTGACGGCACTGATCAGCCATCCCGGTTATTTTTCTCTTTCCCGCGGAGTAGGCAGTCTCCTTCGCGGCGCCAGGCTGCGCTGCCCAGATAGTCGCATTAGTGTCGTGCTCGCCGGCTAATGGTGTTTATCATTAGCGACAGAGCCCGGGCCCGAGAGCCGCTGGAGCTCACGGGCCGCACGTCTGCCAAGCCCCGTTGGTGAGCCCGCTAATTTACATTCCGCTGTAATGATTTGCCATTCCTGCTAACGTAATTTGCGGATTAGCACGCAGGAGCGCCGCGTCTCCTGCATTATCTCCCCTTAAAACCACTCTCCTTCGATTGCTGGACCGCCCGTGCCCTGTCAGCGCCGTCCACGATAACAAACTGTCTGATATTTGCTCTCGCATCCATATTTAGTACGCCGTTTATTTATACCCATATGCCAGCGGTCCCGGTAAACATCCGGATAGTGCGCCGAGTCTGCTTCTGTTTTCAGAAATCCTAAAGTGTTAGACCATATTACGACTGCTTTAGCATAGAAATTAAATACAAATAACTCGGTGCCAAATGATCGTATCGGTAGTTCAGTAGAGACGCAGAACCATTTATAGAGCTTGCAGCCTCAGTCACCGAAGTGCAGATATTAACTGTGTAACGAGTCCTGCAGTCGGCTTTTAAAACAACGTCATGTAGATGCACCCAGTACTGATTATGCTTATATTACATTCTGGGGACCAAATGTTCCCTGCAATGTAATAAAAACCTGTTATCTTGACGTTGTGGGAACCTTTTTTAGGTTCCCATAAAGATCTGTGAATGCAATCAGAAACTAAAAACAAAAAGTCTCGTATTTTGTTTGATTAGTTATGGTTAGGGTTAGGGCTGGGTAGGGGGTAAGGTCGTCATGTTGGGATTAAAGTTTTCCGCATAGAAATGAATGGAGAGTGGCCACAAAGATAATTACAAACCTGCGAGTGTGTGTGTATAATACATTTTTAACGAAGTTTCTAGGATTGCGCCGTTATTGTAACTTGTGACATGGCAATTAAATTTCCTTTTATTTTAAAGATCTAATTTGACGAACACATCAGTTTCTTTTGGAATATGAATAACCCAAACTTGCTTTCTGTGTTGAATTCCGGGAGCGAGGCATATTTATTTATTTAATGTATGTAATAATTGCACGGTCAGCTTTTTTGATAACCGCTATGCTCATTTTTGATAACCTGCCAGGTTTTTAATACAGATAAGATATCCACAGGTCCAAAATGAGCAGTGTGTTCCTTTGCTTATTATTCCTATTGGTTACCTAGATTCATTTAATATGTAATTTAAATGCATTGTATTACCAGTCATATACATATATTCAAAAAAAGTAGATTCCTAAATATATGTGTATTAACTTAAAAATGCTCCTTAAATCAGTAAAAAGCCACAACAAACTTCCATTCATTGCAAGTAGGAGAAATGCACTTTTTCCTCATTTCCCTGACAAATTCATATAATCCCTCTGCCCTACAGCACACACAAAATATTAAACAAACGGGGAAAAGGTACAACAAAATTTGCATCCAGAATGGCCAGATTTTCTACTTTGTACAGCCGTACCTTTTGAAAAACAAGACAAATTCCCCTGATTTGTATCTCCTGGTGATAGAGATTATAGCATCGGTTAAAAAAAATCTTTGAGATGGCCCAGTTTTTGAATTTTGCATTGCAGTTGTCAGTGTGTGACAAAAATGCCAAATGCAAAGTATCATTCTTAAATTGTCCCTCAGTCTATTGATAAATTGTTTTTGGTGACTATTGAACTCACCTGACTGAACAAACTGATTAACATTTTAACTTGGTATAAACTTGTGACATAAACTTGATTATGAAACATAATTGATATGTTTCATTTTTCCTGGATGCATCTTTCTGTCCAGGAACTGGAAAAAATATTTTTATTATATTATAAAAAAAACATGTAATATGTAAGTTTGTGATCCTGACAGAATGTGTAAAACAAATTTGGGTGTGAGGTCAATAATGCGCCTTAGCTGCCGGTAGTGTCATATCTGTCATTATGCCTCTGTTTTAATGTTACCCCTCCATCCATACACAGAGTTACTTACCTAAGGAAGCTAAGCCAATCATTTTAATTTCCATAGGTCATTATGATGTCATAATCACAATTACAGGTCTGTAAAGTAAATGTAACCCACTAGCCAGAAACAAAAGTAATACCTTTTTTGGTACCATTAAACAACATTGACACCATCTCCTTAATATACCGTCACGTGTCGTATTATGTAACTCTGTCAGTTCCTTTCAGTTTAATAATTACCGTTGCGGTCGTCCGGAGCCCGTTTTGCGAGGCACTGGCCAGGGCAGATGTCTGTCGAAGATATTGTTTTAATTAATCATTTGATTGCTAATGAAATATTTTTAAAATACAAGAAATTAATGAAGCATACAGAGTTTTGAAACAGTTACACATACGTTGGCATAATTACGTTAATTTGTTCAAAACAGCAGTGGAGTTAATGATATCAGAACTCGGTTTAGCTAGTGTCCGTTGAACAGCTACACGTAATAAAGAAGACTGTGGTTATGAATGTTCTGAAGTTGAAATTTTGACCATCTCAATAACTATGAAGTTTTTGACCTTTCTGCAGCCACACATACGGTGTGTATGCCTCTATACTGTATGTGAAAATATACAAAGTATATCTTCACATTTGAGCAGAAAATGACATTCAGTATGTTTTATGAAAAAGGATTATTTGCCTGTTCCTTAGAGATTTCTATGCCTGCACCACAATTTTGGTGATTACTGGGTTGTATATGCTCTGTGTGACCTTGGGAACTGGGAGTACTGGGCCATAACTGCTATTTAGCCTGAGCAGCAAGCTTTGCTTGGGGCTGAGTTTCGTCACACTTTGAACACAAGGTTCGGAGCTTGGCTCACAGTCCCGTTTCTGTGTTTGTGGGGCTGCTTCTGTCTGCTGGAGTTTTGTTTCCAGGTCTGTCTCATTTGAGTTTGCGGTCTAATTTGATGGCATCCTTTTTCCGAGTTTTGTGGTTCTGGTTATTGGAGTCAAATTTAAGTAGTTAAAGTATTTTAGTCCCATTTCTCAGAGTCAACACTCAATCGGCAGCCCCAGGTCCTGTCAGTCACCTGAGTTCTGTGTTATTCTGTTCAAAAGACTCAGGAACCACTGGGCAGAAAACGTGCCATTGTGGGTAGGACTGTCCAGTTTAGGGGTATTAGGATCCCGGGGAGACAGCTTTTTAGCCAGCTGCCTGAGTACCATGTGTAACCCATAATACCATCTCAACCCTACAGTGACCAGCTAATCCATGTCAGGGGGGGGGCACTATGAGCTGGGACAAGGTTTGTAAACTACAATCTCAATTAAAAGTACCTGGATTTCACTTAAGCACTGAGCTCTTGCTGTGTGCTGATTGGTCAGTCTCCTATAATCATGCGTGTGACTATTTAGCCAAGTACAGGAGTCTCTCAGTTTTAAAGTAATTAGTCAGAACTGAAGTAGCTCATAATGTCACCCCTGACATGGGTTAACTGGTCACCCTACTCACCCTACAGACCAGACGTACAGATTTGTATACAGTTTATTGGTCTGGGGGGCATGCCTGAAGTCTGTCTTATCCATTGTGTCGAATGGACACATGGGATATAAAGGTATCTGTTTTGTTATGGTTCTTCAGCACAGCCATCAGCCAGACTGTGAAGTGTTTCTGAGGTGTCTTCCTCTAACCCGTTGTATCACACATGTCTCTGATATGCCTTTCCTGACTTTTTCCAAAGGTTACTGTTCACGCCTTGAGCAAAACTGTTCACTGCAAAAAAAAGGTATCTAGAGCTACAGAGCTGTATGAAAAGGGTCAGAAAATCTCTGTGTGTCTGTATGTGCGCTGGCATTAATGCACCAGTCACAGAAATGCCAGAGTAAAACGAATCCTCGATGCTCAGCAAGAAATGATTATGTCCCAATGTATATTTGTTCAACTGTAAAATCAATGACATGGTTCAGAGCGTCGCCTCCAATCAGGATGCCTTTCACTTGGAACCAGTTGGCTGACCCAAAGAAGCTTAGCCCACACAAAAGAATTGAGCAACAGCACCTTAGGGAGGTCCCTGTCAATGCCAGACTAAACACATCTTGGGCTTTTTGCATTTCCTGCATTTTTACATCTCTTCAGAATCCCAGGGTCTTCTCTGTCCCATTGTTAATGAACTCCAGTGCCTCCCCTTGAAGGATACTGACTGTAGAGGACAGGGGTCACAGGTAAACAGTGGCACATTTTTTTTTCTCCAGTTTTACTGACAGGCCATTTTCATAATGGAACAAATCATTCGGAGATACCTGATGAATGGGGTAGTGTGATTGGCTCAGATCTTACCGTTACAAGTCCTCAGAAGATTGTTCAAGAGTTAAATCATCATATTTTCCAGTAGTTCCAGGGACAAAATGAAATACAGTGAAGGTGACAATGTGGGGTTCATGAAGATTGATTTCCGTAAGAGTCGAGTGCCACATGGGATAGAGAATCACACCCAGAGAGAAATGAATCACTGACTCGCGCGTTAATCGACGACAATGACCCCTCTTCCTAGATCTCACCAGGCAAATTATTTTTGACACGTCGATGACTCAGATTGTCGCTTAGTGGTGACCCATGATGACCTTTGACACTGTGTTCTCCAGGATCTGACTCTTTTTGCCAACCCTTGTGTCGATATAAAGTTTGCTTATTACTTTTGATCCTTAGCTCAGGGTGATTATTGTCAACTAAAACTAAAAGAAAACATTCTCATAATATAGATAAGAAAATAAAATCTGTAAACCACATTATTAATTTTGCTTCCCCATCTAACTGAAATAAAATAAAAACAAACATCTAAACTGTTTAGCTGAGGTAATGAGTTATTTTAACTGTTAAAATACCTAAAATATGTTTTTCACCCTTTAAGAATGTCAATATATGATGTGTGCTATCTTGAGTCCACATATGAAAGGAATCCAACTTTGTCACACACTTGGGTGAATGTTTACTCAGTTTTGACTTGCCGAGTTCATAGCATAGGTCTGGACTTCTTGTATTAGCTTCAGTGTTTTTTGAACATTGTAAATAAATATACTCAAAATGCCGTAATATACCACATTGCCTAGGTTAGTCATTGAATGGACTTACTTAAATGGCAAGAAAATAGAGCTTTTAAATGTGACAGGGAGTTACTGTAATTCACGTTTTTGATCTGGCTTCTTTTGTAAAATTATATTAGAAGTCCGCTCAACAATTGTCCCCAATCTCTCCCTCAAAGTGCCTAATGTTGGTGTGATTGATCTGCTGGGAGCGGAATGAAACAAACAATATTTTATACACAAGAATCTTAACCTGAGTCACACACCACCTTCTGACCAAAAAGTAGCTACACATTTACTGGATCTGAATCAGGGTCAAAAGTTTTGTTCATCTGAAAAAAAGAACTGAAACTGAAAGTTCAAGTTTTGATGTTGAACTTTAAAAAGTACAACGATTTATTCAAATAAAAAGTAAGTGTATGAAAGCTTTTTTCAGTTTAAATATAAATTTCATTCAATTCTGGATTTTTTCAAATAAATGTTTCATTTTATTCTTTTGCTTTCATGGGTATATATTGATATTTTAGGTTTTTTTCAGTTGCAGTTTTTGTTTTCGGATTCGTATCTCCTTTTTTCAGTTTCAAATCTTATTTTTTCGGTTTCAGACATTTGACCCTGACTTGGCATAGGGGCGTGGCATGAGCTGAGAGGGGTGTGGTATGAGCTGGGAGGGGCGTGGCATGAGCTGAAAGGGGCGTGGCATGAGCTCATTGGGGCGTGGCATAACCTGAGATGGGCGTGGCATGAGCTGACAGGAGCATGGCATGAGCTGACTGGGGCATGGTATCACCTGACAGGGGCGTAGAATAACAAGTGACAACGAAACATAGACGTCGAGGATATCCCGCGTTGCCTTCGGTCTCTGTATGCACCTGCTGCTTAAGGTGGTGCCCACGTCACATGGAGCCAGCACACTGAAAAAATGTTAGTTATTTTTTTTTTTAACAAATACTCTGGAACTTATCCTAAATATTTCAATGATGGGTTATTTTTTGTGACATTTTGTAACATTTTTTTGTAACATCCCAGAGTATTCATTTAAAAAGTAACCAGGATCTCTTCTGCATGCTGGCTCCAGCAGCTACTCCATGTGCAGGAGGCACCATGTTAAGCAGCTTCTCTGTGGGTACCTACCGTAGCCAGACACTTGTATCGATTTATGCATATTCTTTGGTTCTAGTCACGTTACAATGAAATAAACTTCAGGATGCAGTGAAGGTGTGTTTCTGGTATCTTTGCGTTTGACAAATCATTTAGGTCTTAGTTGAAAATAGTTATTTCTATTTTTAAAATATTTAGAAATATGTCAAATAGATGTAAAAGTTTGAGGTATTTGTTTTGTCTTCTGTCAATTTATAGTTTTGAATTCAGATTCACGGTCTAGAATGAAATTGTGCTTTTCTGGACTCGGACTCACCGCCCTGTTGGACTTGGTCTTGACTTGACCAGGATAGACTAGATACAGTCTTCACTCAGACTTGACTAAGGTGAACTGGAACACAACACTGAAAAGGACTAAAATATATAAAAACAAAATATATTTATATCTGTAAAAATAAATAAATCCACAATCAAAACTAGAACTAAACTGGATTTCAAATGAGAATATAAAACTGAAATAATCAAAACTATGATAACAGTGCCTTGGAGTACAGGATATAATTCAGAGTTCAGAAATGAGTTAGTACTTTACTTTTAATTATGGCCATTCATTCATTCCCCAAGCACTTATGCAGGAAACAAGACAAGGGGTCCCCTAGATGTGATGCCAGTCAATCATAGAATCGACACAATCGCGGAGTGTGGCTCAGTGGGTTTTGAAGGTTGTACCTGTGATCAGAATTTCACTGAACATTTCTCTGTCTTAAACACATTAGGGACCGCCTGATCCTGCTTTTTCAATTATATGTCACTTTGCATAAAAGCGTCGGCTAAGTAAATAAACGTGAAACTTCCAGACCTTGATTCACCTAAGTGCCTGTCTTTGCACTGCAGGCGGATTCTGACAAGAATATAGCAATCAAACCCACAGCCCTCTGGGTAGAGTTTCACAATGCTATTGTACTGCTGCACTGCCTGGCTGTAGGATTATGGAAACTAAACTTCAAATATTGTACTGACCAAAAGATTTTTCCTCCGCTTTGTGTGCCAAAGATGGTTCAGAATTTTAGAGATGAAACTTACTGTTCCAAATTCATTCGCTACACACAGTTCCCCCTGCGAAATTAAACCCGAAACTTCAAATTCAGGCGTGATTACTTAACCCATGATACATTTAACGAGGCCTTAAGCAGCGAGGACGTCATGGGACACAATTAAGAACTGCTGAGATTCTGCTTTTGTGTGGCCTGGCCTAATTTCAAATTTATCCCATTTCCATTAACACAAACGTGGCAGCCAGCCACTACCTTTCCGTCTTCCGAAGTCAATTAACATAAACAATTGCAGAGAGCATCCTGCTCCCTAAACGTGGAAATGCCATACTGAAGCAATTAAGCTAATGGCACTTTTTTTTGTTTTGCCAATCTGCCGCTGCAGTCCAATGAGTTTTTCTACCTGTTTTACATGTAAATAAACAGTGTTCTTTTTTTTATCAAGCCTCACATCCACCTTGTGCGACAGCCCCATTTAGACAGTGCGATAGAGACCCAAGGCCCAGATAGAGATGTTACACACTCCTTTAACTGAGAGAAGCTAAAGATCGCTAACTTTATCGTAACATTAGCAGTTACTGCTAGCTAAGCTGCAGGACATTGTATTATAAGTACAGATAAATCCACAGTGCAATCGTGTTTTTCAGTGGGAGCATCGCTTCTGTAACCTTTAGGCATTTTTGTCCTTTTTTTTAGTTATATGTTTAGATGTAGCTATAAGTCACCTCATTGCTTTCTGTAGAACTAATGCCGATGTTCCCATTAAGTTATTCACATGTAATCAAGTCATTATTAAGCCTAAAGGGCTTGCTATTCGTGCATAAGCGGCACCTCTGATGTGACACATCTGAGTTTACTGGCAGCCAGAGCTGGCTAGCACCTGGCTTCGTTAGTGTAGAAATAGTTAGAGCCGTGGGTGTGGGGGCGGGTGAGGGGTGCAGACAGAGGTGAACATGTTCATGGGCGGGGGGCGGGAGCAGGATGGTGGGATTGACGATGGTGCTGTTTAACACTATTTCGTGGAACAAATGTCTACATTTTCATCATGGATACCCTTTGTCTTGATGGGATAATCTAAGCAAGCATTACGCCGCCAGACCCCAAATTCAAAAATCTACCCTGACAAGCCCGTCCGACGTGATGAGGTCTGGCGCAGACTGGAGAGGACAGGTCTGCAGGGGCTGGCGGGGCTGCCTCGCTCTTGTTCTTTATCGTCAATGCTGGACTGCGAAGTGGCAAACGCGGCCTGCCCCCGCTTAGGCGCCATGTCTATGAGACAAGCCGTTTGGTTATGTGTAGCTGTTTTATCTGCTCTCTGGGAGTTAATTATCCCCCTGTGTTTTTCTTATCTGTTTTTAGCAATTTCAGCCTTCGTGTCTTGCCGGGTTTCTCTAGTCACGACCACTAATGCTTTTAAGTGCTGTTCACTTCTTTCTAGATGGGCACGTCGGATCCACATCTCCTACTGTCTTTGGTTATTTATTTCCAGCGGCATTGTATCTCACTCCACCACATTTGATTTACTAACATCTTAGAAAACTATTACGACAGTCGTGAGTAATGACATTGTGTGATGATGTTACCTTCAGTGTGGAGCATATTGCTTAGCTTGAGTTCGCTTTATAAAATTACCCTGCTTTATACAGTTCTTATTATTATAAATTTATTGCCTATAAATTTAAAGCCAATGATTTTTTTCCTCCAACATATCTATTTTGGGGGATTTGACTAGTGACAATCATTTTAGGGGGTGGCATGACGGCTCACAGTGTCAGACTGTGTCTTTGCACCTCCAGGGTTGTGGCATCCCTGGAATTCACACCCTTCGCTCCATGTGTGTAGAACATTCTCCATCTGTCTGAAAAGCTTTCCTCCCACAGTCCAAAAAGGCATAGTTAGATGAATCAATGTGTCTAAATTGTGTGCGAATGTGTGGCCTATGATTGACGGGCATTCCGTCCAGCATGTCCCCTGTGTCTCCTAGGAGAGCCTCCAGGCTCAATATGACAGCTACGGGAGAGGAAAGAATTCAGTTATGCCACCTCATGTAAAAGGTACTACAGTGGAATGCAACGTATGGTAACTGTGTGGCTGTAAGGTCAAAGCCGGAACTACATCAACTTCTTAGCTCTCCGGCCGTGTGACGTTACTCAGTCTTTGTTTTCCTGAGATTAGGATTTATACCACAGCATTTTCATGGGTAAAAGATAAACACACGGGATGTTTTCACATTTGAGAAGATAAGTCCCCTTCAGCCCTGACTAGGATAAGTGGATGGATGGATGAAAGATGAGTCCTCCTGGAGCTGGGCCTGCTGAGTGTTGGGCAGAAAACTACGTCAGGGACTCTTGTCAACAATAGATAGAAAATGTGCCCCGAGAACTCGAAAATAAGTTTATAGGGACCCGAAGAGCGATGTATGTGTGACGTTGGGGGTTCCCAAGTTAATTTGTCTCGGTCGGATCTCTGCATCGGTTTTTCATGCCTTTGATCCCGGCGCGGCTGTACCGGAGTGTCGAGTTAACCTCTGAAAGCCTCCATTTGCATGTGAAAATGAACGGCCGCGGAAGGCATCTGTGCCGAGAGGAGCCATCTGAAGGCTTCCGCGTGTGGTCACACAGTGATCGATTGCAAATCACATTTGAGGTAAGAAGTCATGAAATGAAGTGTCTGCAAGGCTAATGGAAAGGCAATCTTATTTGCCACAGGGAGAAATCTGACCCCCCCCCCCCTTCAAACTCTCACTTACAAAACCGGCCCGGTTTGTGAGCCTGAGAGTGGGGACGTCATTAAATCGAGGCCATACAAATTAAACAGAAGCTGAACAAAGGAGGAATGAGAGCTGGCTTCCAAATGGCAGTTATAGTTTTTTGAAAGGAAGTGTAAGGCTCACTTTTAGATAAGCATTTAAAATCAAGGGCCATAATATCAACCCTAACCTGCAAATGTAAAGCGTCATGCCTCTATAACCATTCAGTAACACAAATCAACAAGCTTTAATTGCTGCGTGTCTGTGACCTTCTTAACACCTACCGTCACCTAAATATAGGTAATCGTAAATGTAGACTGTATGAAGGTCTTATAAAGGGCTTTATGTGACTCTTCTCGGGCATCATTGAGGACTGTGACGTGGCGTTCTGTTGATCTCCTGACCAGAGTATAATTTGTACATATCAAGTTGTGAACAGAGACCTTCCATCAGTCTTTCAGCTGTTCATCTTCATCATGGTTGTGGGGGGATGGGGCTGAAACCGATCCCACGCAGTTCAGGACGTGAAGCTGGGGTACACCCTGAACTGGATGCCAAGCCATCAAGAGATCGACTGGATTGGTTGGCCCTCAGTGCTGCCTTAAGGTTTTGTGCAATGCGACCGGCATCAATATCGATTACACTTCCACCCTGGAGAGTGTGGCCACATTGCAGTGGTCTCACGCCCAGTGCTGTCCTTCCACCTGCCTGCTTGGTGACCACGTCTGGGCTCCTCTCAATATTCCAGATGAACAGCATTTCGGTCCTCTTCTGAGGAATCAATCGCGCGGTGCAGGCGCCGGCACGGAACACCTTCTGCCACCAAATGTGCGCTAACCACGCAATCCCCCCCTCTCCCTCCAAACATGTTCTGCTCCCTGGTCTTTGTGTCTGCCGCCATTCTCCCGCTGAGGTGCTCTCTGCTGGAAGCTCTGCTATTGTTATTTTAATGCTGGCGCTGCAGGAGGGCTAAGCAGTGACTGTTGTATATTCTCTAATACTCATAGTAGTACATGGTGTGTTGTGATGTCTTGTGGTGCAGTGCCTCTAATATATAATACAATATAATAAGATATGATATGATATGAAATGATATGATATATGTAATATATTTTGGAGTACCTGACCTTCAGGGAGGCGAATGTGTGTTGGGTTTTTTTTGTGGGATTTACCTGTTTGCACCCCTGTCCCGTTAGGTGCTGGGGTGTGGCTCCGCAGGTTTGGATGCCATGTCTGTGATCAGAAGGTTGTGAGTTGAAAACCTGCAGTTGGCAGTGTGATGTCACTGTTGGGCCCTTAAATAGTGCTGTTACCCCCCAGTTGCTCCAGTGACTGCTTGACCCTGCTTTCTCAGGAAAAAAGAATCTCCTTTTGGAGATCTGTTAAATAAGTAAAATGTAAATGTAGATTCCTCCTGTAGTGCAAAAAACATGCTGCTAGGTGAACTGGTTTCTCCACGCTGCCCATGGTGTGTGTGTGTGTGTGTGTGTGTGTGCATGTGTGTGTGTCCTGCAGTGAGTTGGCACCCTGCCTGGGGTGTCCCCTGCCTTGTGCTCTCTGCTTCCTTTGACAGGCTTCGTGCCCACCACTACCCAGTAGTGGATAAGCAGTTATGGAAGATAGGGGGATGAATGGACAGAGATATAGGATGCCAAATGGGATACTCTTAAGGCTTGTTATATCTCATGCAGGAAGTTACAATTCAGTTTGTCATACTCACTCTGTATAATTGATATTTCATACTTTGTTCTCTGCTCTGTGCCGCAGATTAATGTTATCACACATTTCCATATTCATGATGCTCCTATCAAAGACAACTTGCAGTGTTTGTCTGCAAAAAGTACAAAGTCGATTCAAACGGAGAGTCTTTTAAATTTTTTTCTTTATGTTTTTTGGTGAGCCACAGAGTGAGTGTCTCTCTTTGTTGTCACCCCGTTTAATAGCACTTTCTCCTTGATTCCGGCCAGACAGGGTAAGAACATTTCTATCAGATCCTTACAGCTCATTTAGTCAGCGAATGTCATGGTCCATTTATGACCCTCGCCTGTTTTTTTTTCAAAAGCGTTTGGTCAAGGTGCTGTCGTGCAAGGCAGTTGACGGGGCCATTTAATAATTTGCCTGTTTTTCTTGTTGAATGAAAAAATACATGAGTAGCAAGCACTCCGCGTGTCCTCTTTAGACGCTCTCCTTGTGTCCGTAACCCCTTCTGGCTAAAAAGGCCAGCTCCGCAATCCAATCAAGCAATCCAACGGTGTAGTCTATACGATACGCAGGATAACATACAACTCCATGAAAGAAGCAGGAGAATTTTTGTATATCCGCTTAAAATGTGCAATGATATGCCATATACTCACTAAGAAAGCTCGGGATTTGTATTCCTGAAAAAATGTGCAAGGAATGAATGATACGTATGTTTTGTGTCAGAACTTTCAGAAGGCAATTGTTTTTGCAAACACTGGATCAGGTGGCAGCAAACGCAGTTGCCGAATATGAAAAAAAAAACAACTTTCATATTGGCCAATCAGACAGCCCTCCGTAACCCCCCACACTCACCCTGAGCACCAACAAGCACATTCCAGAAACTAGAGTGCATACGCATGCGAATGCAGCTGTGCAATTGGGATTTTCAATAAAAATGATGGGGTTGTGGGTTGTTGCGCTGGGGTGTGCCTGTGCATGGAGGGAGGGGGTAGGGGTAGGGGTAGGGGTAGGGGGGGTGGTCACAGTATACCCACTACTTCAAAGCAGACTACACCACTGAAACAATCTTAACGCTTGCTGACTCGCCGGTTAATAAATGGCGATGTCTAAATGGGTAGCACGTTGTGACACTCTAGGATGCAGAATGGCCATTTTACATTTCACCATTATTTATTTATTTTATTTATTTATGCACTTATATATTTATTTATCGAAAGTCACGATGAGGCGTAGGCGGCTTTCGGAGCCGGCTGCCGATGTTTACAGATGAAGATGAGTAATTGTGTTCGGTTTCCTACCTGCACTGCAGATCCCGCAGCGCGTCGTGTCAGCTCCAGCGATAATGTCGAAACGGGTCGGCCGTGTTGGTCGTCATTAAAACACTGTGGCAAAACAACGATGTTCAGATGTATATAGCAAAGGGACCGCACCAAAACAGAAATGTCAGCCCGCAAAGGCTAGACTTCTGGTTTGCAGCCCTTCTGTTACATACTTACTCAAGCAGTATGTTTGTATAGGATATGAAGTGTTTGTCATTTTGCAGCATTGCTTGCATCTAAATAAAGTTTTTAAAATTCCTCAACACTGCCTTACAGCACTGATTAGCTTAGCATAACCTAGCGTCATCAGGCCTCTGCCACTCTCTTTGCTCCATGAGTATGATTTTCTCTGTGAAATGTGTTCTTTTTTTTCTCAATAATATAAAATTTTCATTCTTGAATTTGCAGTTTTAACACGTGTATCAGAGGGCTGGCTCAGTGGGTAGTACAGTGGCCTCTTATATCCATGGTTGGTGCATTCATTCCCACTACTGACTATGGTTACCGTATTTGGTGAATATTAATGAGTTTTCACATTCACCAACCAACCAATCAAGTAGCACTTCTCTCATGAATATTAATGCATTTTCATGTTCATTGGCCAATCAAGTAGCACTTAGAAATATTAATGAGTTTTCCCTAACCACCCTGTAAAACATAAATTTGCGTCCGGGGAAACTCCGATGTATGGTAACCCTACCCCGGACAGTGTGTCATGTTTGCAGGTTCTGCCAACATTTGTGCTACTTTCCTCTGGGATCTTTACTTCTAATAGTCCTAAAGCATCAGGTGAATTGGTGTTTCTGAGCTGACCATTGTGTGTCGTGCCCTTTTGAAGGACTAGCATCCCATCCAGCGTGTTACCCTGCTCTCCTTGTGCTTCTCTGCCCCTGTACTGCAGTGGTTTGGAAGATGGATGGATGTTCTTCTTGTTTTCCCATTTGCTGCAGTGCCGTCTCCCATGAATGTCTGATGTTTCTGGTGGATTTAAATAAAAAACAAAAACACTGGACCTGTACCTGAGGCCCCCGGTGTAAGCAGTAGGAAATCCTTAACAGCTGCTGAACTGCTGACTTCACGGTACATCTGTCATTTTGGTTAAAAGTGCCCACTGAACCTGTTTAATATTTCAAAAGGTAGATTTCATGTCCGAGAGCCACAGATTGAAGAGTGCCTTAGATTGCTGTCTTATTTGTTGTCTATCTGAGGCTGCTGATAAAGCTTTTGTCATTGTTCATCCTCCTGTGACCTTTATGTCAGTGGCTATTGAGAATAGTAATTCGGCACTCTCTTTGTTATAAAACTCAAAGGCAACTTCGCGTGAAACCCCAGAGGCTTTAGAGACTCGCCCTTCAACAATGTTAATTGTGTGTTGAATCATCAGGGTGTCTTTACCTTTGGTATTAATCACTTCCCTCCGAATTAAAATTGTGCTTTGAGAGATTAGAAACTTGGAGAGCTCATGGGAATGGATTGTTTTAAAGAATGAATTAAATAGTGTGTGTGTTCTGTAGACCATTGTATATAATTACTTAAAGTATCATACTAATTACACAGTTTAAAGACATGAATTTCCCTAGGATGCAATACCATTTTCATATTAGATCTAAATATCTCAAATTGTAAGCGAGATGATATTGGTAATGCTCTGTGGCATCAAGACCGGATGCTTTGCCGTGATTGAAGGGACCCCGGACTCTGCTTTGTGCCAGTGAATTCCAGAATGGAACGTCAGGCTTCCTTCCAATAGTCTGAAACACATAACCAGGTCTTTTTCAGAATAGCTGAACAGAAATTTCATTTTTTGACTGGCCTGAAGTCCAGACCTAAATGGCAATGAGATACTGTGGCAAGACCAGAGATGGGCAGTTCATGGCCAGTACAATTTGTTTTGTATTAATTTTATGTAACATTTTGTTTGGGGATTAAAATTATGCAAACTATGCAGGCAGTTGGACAGAATTGCTAGTGTATAGAAGCTGTTTAGTAAAAAAAAAATCAAAACCACTGAAAACAATTCAGAACTCCAGTCAAAATAGCAATGAACATGGAATCATCCGTATACTGTACATCAGGTTTCATCCGTGACAAATTTAAACCTATCTAGCCGATATCAGTTCTGTGAAAACTGAATTGAAATGAGCTCAGCTCGCCCTCTTCGAAAGGAAAAACATCCACTCCTGAATGAACCTCTTCTCTGATTCAGCTGGCCCAGGAAAAAATGTTTATTGCAAAAAAAAAACAAGTAATGTCTATTAACCAAAATATCGACTCATAAAAGGTAAACAACAGAAAAGACCAGGCTCATCTTCAAAGGTTATCTCCTTTTTGAAAGAGTCATAATAGTACCACCTTGCTAATGACAGTATGCCATTGCTATATCTGCTGTATTTAAGGGCGACTCTTTCTGCATTACAGACGGAATCCAGGTGGTACTTTTGACTAAACAGGCCTGAGATGCTCCCGAAGAGGTTGGCTGTTAAGTATATTAGTCTCTAGTAGGACAAGGTGCCAATCAATGAGTTGTGGGATGTCCTTTTACATTTTTGAAGGTGACTCAAAATTTTGCCCCCCCCACACACACTGACCCCCTCCCAGTAAGCATGGGATTAAACGTTTTAACGTGTTGAAACGCCGATGTCGCTCCTGTCAAAATATTGTTTCGCTCATTAAGTAAGGTCTCCCCAAGCCACTCGATCGATAACCCCAGGTTCTCATCATTTTCCTTTTCCATTTGGAGAAATTAGGGTTGGGACCTAATCGATACTGTCAGGAAAGAAATTATTAAAAGGGTGTTAGATTTAAAACTACACATTTGGTGTGGGGGGTGTGTTGGGGGAGGGGGTGACAGAGCGCCGTCGCTCCCTGTGCAACGGGATCCGACTCTAAGCTGAGGACTCTTGTCAATATCCACACTCCAGAGGAAATGACAGAACAGGAAATGAGATTCCTCACACACCGACTCCGCTGTGCTTACTTCCACCGGCTGAAAACTTGGCTCACTCGCTGAGCTAATTATCGGTGTGGTCCTCGCAAGAGAGGAAGCACGGGGGGGGGTTGGGCGGGGGGGGGCAGACTGGTGTCCTCAAGCAAAGCTGTAGCTATGCCAGCCTGCAGCATTTTCACATCTGGTTCCACTTGGGGCTGACGGAACCGATATACCGGGTACCTAAGATATACTTTACAGCCTA
>JAODKC010000039.1:13616173-13627415 GCA_026777985.1 Mormyrops attenuatus | reverse complement strand
TTCCGCCCCCCGCCGGACCCCGGGGCCCCCCCGCGCCGCCACGCACCGGTGCGGCCCCCGCCAGCGCGGCCCCCCGGGGGGGGGGGAGTTGGCGGTGAGAGAGTGGATGCCTTTAGCTGTGCCACTCCACGCATTTCGGTTCCCACAGACCTTGCCTGGCTTCCAGCTTAATGTGTTTCGGGTGGGGGTTGGGGGGGGGGGGGATGCAAGCTGGCGTGGGAGAGGATCCCTCCCTCCCACCTGGATGGACGAGGGCACTCCGCAGGACGAGTGGATAATTAATAGCAGGAAATATTCTGCCGTAAATAATAGCTATGTCCAACTTTGTGAGAATGACTCTGTGAGGCTCCCGTGGAGCTAAAAAATTGGATCTGGGAGGTAATTCAATCAGATGCGTTGTTGGTAAGGCACTGGGGTCATGACCTTGAATGGCGCCGGGGGCTGAAACCAGCTAACAAGTTACCCCACGTTTAGGCTGCGATGGGTGGAGCTGAAGTGGCTCCACATCTCTGCGTTATTATGAGGTCTGGTGCTTTTGGGGGATCTTACATTCTGTTTATGTCCTTTCTGCTGGAGTTTTGAATGAACCCACCTCTCCTTAAAGGCAGAGGACTTGTGACGATTCACTCTGAGCCTAGATCTTCTCTCCAACTTCTTGCATACCTGTGGTTATATCTTACCAAGGTTACTGTTTGTCAGTGGTTGACATTGTAGTGTCCAACTGGGGGGTCTGTGACAATATGTGACCCCATCTATGAATTTTTTACAAATTTTTTTGTGGTCATCAAATGGATAATAAAGCAAACCTGAGTCCCCAGCTACACTTAGCAGGAACGTTCCTGTTTGCCAAGAGCAGGCAGACGAATGTATTTACCGCTGTTGAAAGCGCGACGAGTTACGCCCCTCACTTAGGTCTCCCATTCGAGTCATTTTTTAAGTCTTGTTTTTGTTCTCCTGTCCTCGTTGTACCTTATTCACTGACGAGATCGGCCTATTAAGTAGTAACATTGGCAGCCGCAATGTTGTGCACCCCCCCCCCCAACTGCGACAGCACAACGGAAAGATGAAAATATCATCGCAGAGAAGAGAAGTTCTTGCCGCACACGTCCCATAGAAAGCAGCACTGCTTTATCTGGAAGTGGGTCTCGTGACGCAGTTGATTTGATCTGATGGTGTCAGATGGGATTTTTAATTAAAGTCGTAAACATTTCCTCTCTGAAACTATCTTTAAGGCCAGTGCGGTGGTGATGCTTATTTCCTTGAAGATGTTTCATTGCGTAACACCATCAGCCAAGCGAAAAACAGGGCTTATTCCCTGAGAGAAGCAAAAAGGAATTTAGCATTTTATGCACAGATCCTCATAATGGCATACAGATTAGTGTATAAAAAATGGCTAGTTAGGAGAATTAAGTAGCAGCTTCATCATGAGCTAAATTTAAAAATATTTCTATTCACACTACAGCTAGATTTACTTAAAGCAGTCATATAACTGCATTATACATGCCCTCATAATGCATTATAATGCAGTCATAAAGTATTATAAACACGGCTATAAATATTTATAAGAAACACATTATAGCCATATTTAATATGCATTATGAATGCTCTATGAAGCTCTCATCTATAATGCACTATAAATACCTTCGTAATGCATTATCTTGGTCAGTATAATGCATTATGAAGGCATTTATAGTGAGTTATAGATGAAAACATTCAGAATGTATAATGAACATGGCTAAAATGCATTATGGCTTTTTATAAATATTTATAGCTGTGTTGCATATACTTTACGAATGCATTATAATGCAATATGAAGGAATCTATAATGCAGTTATATGATTGCTTTAAGTGAAGTGTTACCATAAGGTCTTGCGTGGCAGCCTTGTAGGAAAATAGAAATGATAATGTAGAAATTCATCTGCCGAAGAATCCATTTCTGATTCAAAAATCCCAAATCTTGCAGTGCCGTTTATAAGACAACAACTATGTAAACTGTTACTGTAAGAGTTTCAATCTGATAGTTACAATACACAAATCAACCGTGATGATGTCGCCGTGACGACATGTTATATCCCTGCCTTTGTACCTGCGTGTCAGTGTTATCCTGCAAAGTGATGTTTCCCGAGGTGTAGGTGACTCTTGTCACACTTCAAATGTACCCGTCCGAAAAATGTGACTGATAGGTCACTGATGAGCCCTCATGTTTTTCCTGAGGATACATGCCTATCTTCCGCAGGCATCGAAATTGCACAAGACAGCTGCGAAGAGGCTTGTAAGAGTGCAGCGTCATACAGACACAAAAATAGTTCGCTAGCTCGCTCAGGCAGGTGACCCATCAGCTTTTACCTGGCTGATGGGCCATCATTCGTTGAAATATGATATTTTATTCACCATTTTTACAAGTATGAGTTCAGGTGCATTGGAATTCTTTAGTCTACAGTATATTCATCTCTTCTTGATCTCCTTTGAGGCATACACATACAAGGTGAAAACAAAAGCCTGGACCAGAGCCAGCCATTTATGGAGTGCTCCAAGAATTTTTTATTTTTTTGGGGGTCAAGGACCCAACAGTGATGCAATTACTCTGCTGATCACAGGATTCAAACCAGCAACCTACTTCTCCAAGGCACAGGGGTCTAACTTGCAGAGCCACACATTGGCAAAACCTTTGATCTCTCCCACCATTGATAAGTCGGCTTCATGTCTCCACATCTACGCCAGATAAAATGTTTGGTTACCTCAGCCTTTTCCTTTAGTAAACACACAATGGACTATTAAAATCTTAACCACTGCTTTGTGAGACACCAGGTAGGTATCAATGTCTCAGAAAATCCACAAAGTCAGCTGCAGAGCAGGAAGTCACACACTCCGAGTTGATTCTCTATTTCCTGTTTCTTATAATTGTTTAGTTTCTGCTGGCTCCATTAATCCCAATCGGAACTGATGACCTCCCTTTAACCCAATTCCTGTGTGGCTCTTGTCAGACTGACCCTGAATTGGCTTTCTTTTTTTGTTTTGTCCACTAAGTTTAAGCTTGTTTCCGTCCCAATCCTGAGTATCCTGAATCGATCTCATATCCGATTGTTTCTGTTTGCAGTTCAGACCACTGCAATTCCTACAAAGCAATACTTCTGTTCGCCAACTTTGGCATTATATTCTGTTCTCTTAAAAGAAGAAGTGGAAATCTTGCAATAACCTGTTTCCCAAATTTCCTGATATTGAATGTGCCATGTACAGAGAAATGTCTTCAAAAAATGACCATTTCCTGCATCCAGTTGGTTATGGTAGTGTGAAGTCACAGGGTCATCTTCCTTAATCACAATCGAAATAACCAGCAGTGGGTGCAGATGTGGGGTATATATGCGATCTTTAACAATGCTAAGCACACATTACATTTGTGTTAACCATCTGAGTACAGGCAGTCCCCAGCTTACGAATGAGATCCGCTCTCTAAGTCTGTCCTTAAGTCGAATTTGTAGGTAAATCAGAAAAAATAACACAGTACAAAATAATAATAATAATAATAAAGGTATGGTATTGTACTGCACCTGGCGCCGACGAACGGCCGAAGCCATGCAAAGTTTTCGTGAGTGCGTGCGTTCGTTATTACGAACATAACCTGAATTTTTAATATAAAAGGCCTTATGGCAGCCTGTTTGTAAGTATGAGCTGTCTGTATGTAGGACATTCTTAACCTGATGGTTGCCTGTATTTCATATGCCAAAAATATGTTGAAACTTCAGGTGGTGAGAGGAAAATTGTTTAAAAAAAACAGCTGATTATGTGCCGTGCTTGGTACTTCACCAAACGATTTTATTTCCAGCTTTTGTGCATAATCTTCATTGCAAATGGATCTAAGAATACCCATTTCATTTTTTATTTTATTATGTTTTTTACACCACACGCTTTGAAGTAAGCTCATATTTATTATCTAGTAAGCCTTGGGTATGTGAGGGGGGTGCACCTAACAGGTTTGCGCAAATAGCTTTTGAGCTGTGAATTTGTGGGGGCCATAAAGCCTCACTCCCATCTCTGTTTTCCCCTCTCCTCCATATGACGGTATATCGCTATAATATACGACAGGATATAGCTTCAAGGTTTTATATATACAGGGACATGGTTGAGTTACGTCTCATTCCTTTCTGAGTCTCCCCTGGTCTTGTTCCAGAAAATTAGTTTGTCAATTTCAGTGTGACACAAAGGCGCAGCAGGTAGCTGTGATTCCCTCTGATTGTATTTAAACCTCATTTGTTATGTGGTCTGTAATTGACAGCTTATATTAAAACTTAATGAAGGCTTTCATTTATAGACTCTGTCTGCTAGATTTAGGCAAAAGACTTTTCTGGAACTTTATCCTGATGGTTTGCGGATGATGACAGTGTCGGATGCCTGCGGTTTAGTTAATAATAATTTCATTGGCATCCCATGCAGAGCGTCCCCCAGCCTTGTGCCCTTCGCTGGCCTCTGATAGGCTCCTGGTTAGAAGAAGGATGGATAACTGGATGATGTGATCGATTCCCTCAACCCCAACAAGCTTATATAGATGTACCTAGAATGTCCTAGAGGATAGGTTACATGGTTGCTTAGTGGGAAGTGATGTTGCCTCACAATTCCAGGGTGAGGGCTTCAGATCTGTGAGTGTGGAGTTTGCATGTTTCCTCCTGCAGTCCAAAGACATGCTGTTAGGTTAACGGGTGACTAAATTGCCCGTGAGAGTGTGTGCTGGAGCCCTGTGATGGACCAGCTTCCCATCCGGGGGTTATCTCCGCCTGCTGCCCTTTGCTGACTTGGATTGGCTACAGACCCCCTTGTGATCCAGCACAGGATAAGTGGCCAGCAGGGGGAGGGATGCACTTAGAGAGTGGATAGATGCACTAACAATTTTCTGTATAATTGTTTTATTGATGGCTTTTTGCTCAAGGAATTGGGATAGAGATGTGAACCTGAGGTCTACCTCCAAACCCAGGCACTCACTGTTATTCTCTGTGCTTTTTAATGCCACTTTAATTAATGCAGGTATGACATGAAGTCAGAACAGCACATTTAGCGCTGATGATGACAGCCCAGATTTGTTACTGTTAGTCAAGGAGGAATTGGAAAGCAATCTAGAATGAAAACATCTTTTTCTTGACTGACGATTGTGCAACAGCACTAAAGACAGGAAACTCAGGTGGCAAACTATCACGCAAAGCCGCACCTTCCCATATCTATCTAAATTTTTTTATCGGTCAGGATTCCTTTAATTTTCTTTTCACCGGACTTCCTAAAGCGTTAAGCGTATCGCTACGCCTTTCCTGTGTCTTATTTACTGTGTCTTTCTCTCCAAGAGTCTGAATGTGGTGTGTATGTAAAATAACATATATACATCTCCTGTAGGATTCTGCTGAGAATTAGTTCCTCAATAGCGTAGAATTTAAAGCCATTTCTTCTGGGACCTTCTTTCCAAGGACTTAATCCACAATCATCCATCATTGCCCAACACATTATATACGCAAATATATTTTGAAATTAAAGCTTTCAGCCGTGTGCATGCTAGCCTCCATTTTTTCTTTTCTTTTTTTTTGGTTGCAGTACAGAGATGTCTTGACTCCTGAATGATTGTCGCTTCAGGCTTGTGCCGTACATTGTCTTGTTTGTTCAGTATCCAAGAAATATATATATATAAATAAGTAAAGAGGTATGGAATGGAAGCTGAGAACATGCCTGGCGCAGATACAGCAAGGCCAGGGAGAGCGACGAATTCAATGTGCTTTTTCAGCGGCCAGTGAAACCTTCCCCAGCTCTCACAAAGCAATGTTCTACAGCTGGAAAATAAGCAATAAAGCCAGGCACTGACCCTGGGATCGGCGTTAAAAGAGATTTATGGCGCTGGGGAGGAAAGGTCATCGTTTTGGGGGCTCCCAAGTGTATTAAGTTAGGATTACTTTTTCATTTGTGCCGAACAAAATGTGTTTCAGGTCCCTGTGTTTTTCGGAGACTCCATCCCCTGTGTTGTTTGGTTTCCAAACACGTCTTATTGCCCACAGGGATACCATCCCCTCCCCCCCTTCCCACCCCCAGGTTCCAGCTCGTCCTGTTCCTCGACAAGGATAACCAGAGAAAATGGCTAGACCCCCTCCCCAGAAACAGAGGACGCAGTGCAGGAATATTCCTCCCCAGCATAGGATCAGGTCCACATCTCGTGTAACTAATTGAGTGGACAGAGTAGCAGATATCTGCGTTCCATTACTGAATGCATTGGTGGGAATCCACCTGCAGTCCTTAGAAAACAGCTGTCCTTGTTCACAGAGCTGGAATTGTGTAAGCAATGTATACTTTGACTCTGCTGAAGAAGCACCATCATGATGGAGACGAGAGATTAGTTTGGACGAGGGGACAGTTGGACAGCCCGCATGGACACAGCGAAATACATCACGTGTCCAAGTAATCCCCCTCCACATTTGATGAACTGGTTTACTTTATCCCATGTCCTCCTCCTTTTGTTTCAGTTGTCCCCCAGACATAGCTACAGTCCCTGATTGTCCGTGAACCCAGCAGCCGTGCGTAATGTTTGGGATGGGCCTGTGAGTCCCCATGGCATCAGAAACGAGGTGGTGCTTTTGATTGTAATGTATGGTGCTTTGCTCAGGTCCATATTTCATGTTTTAGTTTCTTAGAGGGCTTGTTAGTCAGAGGTCTGCTAAGCACACTGAGGAGGATATGGCGGAGCGGAGGGCCTCCTGCAGAGGGGCTTCCGCTTTTCATCCCACTGTTGACATGGCCGCTTAATCGAGAGCCTCGCTGTAGAGTTCCTGCTTTCTTTTTTTTGAACAAAATTAGAAAAACTGGAAGATCTATATCATCCGTCACATTCCATTTGTTATCTTCCCGCGGATTTCTGATCCCACGATCGTAATCGATTCGGCTGTGACGTTTGTTTGTTTTTTTCCTTTTTTTTTGTTCAGGCAGTTTGATGAGACGGTTTGTTCAATTTCCCTGATCTCCCGGTCGGCTCCGGGACGAGCGACGTCATTCTCTGACAGGGGCAGGAGGCAAAGGCGAGCCTCATTTCCTCGATAGCTGTGTATAAGGGGGTGTCAGGGGTGCTTCAATGGACAAGCAGTTGGTTGAATCCTTGTCACAGCTCATCCTTTTTAATACTAAACATCAAGGAAGATACTTCCTGTTAACTTACATTTCCTTCGCTGATTCCATGCATTGTTCATCCCTAGCAGAGGTTGTCTGGCTGTTTCAGCTTAAATTACATGTGGAATTTATTTTAGTTATGCCTGTGTATTGCTGGATATTACCTGGGTAAGTGAACATATGTTATCCGTGCAATCGCCTGGTAGACTGGGAAGATTAGAGAACAGCGGCCATCCGTCAGGGTTTCAGTGGGCCTGAAAAATTCGCCGTGCGTCTTCAGCTGGGACGGCCAACAGAACCATGTGACACGGGGTTGGAGGGCGGAATGGGGTCTTTAAAGGAAACCCAAAACAGATGCAGTTTCAGCTCAAAATAAAAAGGGTTTTGGGGGAAGAACCTGCATTGGGTTCTGGGTCTAGGCATGCAGTGCAAAACAGACAAAAAACAGACAAAATAAACAAAACAGAAGTCAAGTTTAATACAGTGGTACTTGGCAACGGGCAGCTGAATGGGTTCGTCACCTGACTTAACTCTGTCCAGGGGGCACCCAGCCCCCCGCCATTTTTCGTTAGATTTTTAATTTTATCACTTTTTATCAAAAATGTTACACTGAACGTTCTCGTATCCTGCAGCGTCGGCACCCAGGCAATGACGGAGAGAAGAAATTTCTGAACAGTTTAATGTTACGCTTGAAAAACACTGAACTGTAACACATTTATTATGCTTATGTTAATGCTACCATACACACGAATTAGTGATTATTGTATTGTTAAATTGTTAAGTTAATGTAAACAATGACAGAACAAGTGCAAAGGCTCCGTAGGCATGCGCAGGAACTGACATTTGTATTGCACGGTGCTTTTCTTTGTTATTCTTTTAAACTTATTTTCAGTTAGTTTCATGTAAAGTTTTAAAATGATGACATTTCATAGAATAGTTGAACATATAGTGTTATATTGTATAATGCTATAGTATAATATAGTATAATTTCATAGAATATTATTGCTAATTATCATTATGCATTCCTGATATTTTAGAATTGGGCCAGTTACTGGAGTGTCAGTTACATAAATGCCAAATACGATAGATTTTACTGTACTAATTTTATGAATATTAGAGGGTAAAACATAACAAAAAGAGAGATTAAAGTGTACGATAAACAATAAACATTGAGACCATCTCCAATCTGCAACAGACTGAGTGGACGTAGAGTTGCCGGGACCCACTAAGTTCATGTCATGACTTTGGTTGCAAAGGAGTGACTGGTGCCTGGCCAACAGAAAAGAAGAAATTCCAGGGGGGAAGGACAGCAACAACTTTCACGTAATTAGGAAAGTTTGGCACACGGTGGCAGCTTTGGGATCTCACCCCTACTGGTTACCCATCTCAGAGTCAGGCTATTCTTAAATAGGGCATGACACCTGCGAATATGAACCTGTAAAAACTAATAATTTCAAAGCTGCTTCATGTTATATTGACCAATAAGTCTGCAGGGTGCACCCAACTGTTTATTAAGCATTTAGGCCGAGGCACAGCTGTCTTCGCCACCCTTCAAATGTTGCCTTAGGCACAGAAATGAAACAAAACATCTGTGTCCATTTAAGATGCCAATGATGGGCTCACCCAGAGGGTGATTTGTGGAGAATCGGTGTTCTTAGGCTGAAATAGAGCATTTTTAATGAAATGTCTCAGGAGGCCTGTCAAATGGCCAATCAAAACATAATTGATCAGTACAAACAATACTCACAATTAATTTGCCGAGGATAATTAATCTGGAGGTTTTAGAGTCCATGTGAAAGTGCCAATCGTATCTTGATGGAAATCTCGACACAAATCTTCCGCGCTCATCATTAAATCGGATGGTGTGTGACGACCCAAATGAAGTTTTTTGCCAGCACTGAACTGTATGGTTAAGGAGCTTAATGATGACAGCAGGATGTATTCATACCGCAGCGAGTTTTCGCTGAGGAATCTGCATAGATTTGTTAGGTCTGTGTGCCAGATTTCCTTCACATCAGGAAACATGATGATTAAGCAGCAGATTGAAACTCGCTTTGCATGCTGTACCTCTGTAGTCTCTGATCACCAGGGATGTGGATCTGAATGGATGGATGGATGGGTGGGTGGATCCAAAAGATGTTTAGGTTAGAGTGCTGGGTTAAGTATTCCTAGGATGTGAGATGTTGGTGATTTCCATAACTTGAGATGCATAAAATAATAGAACACAGGGACTATACTGCAAGTCATGCTGTGAACTTTTAAAACTTTAAAACCCGAAGAACAGCTACAGCACAAGATATTAGCGTTCATGATAAAAAAAAAAAATGCTGCACTTCCACGAAACGGGCTGGCCTTTCCTTTGAATAATGCATTTGAAGGTGTTCTTTGCGTAACCTACACACTGCCTCCTAGCCAGTGTAGGTCTCTGACAGAAATGTCAGCGCTGTTTGGATAAGGGAGGTGAAGTTTGCGAGATCCCCCCGCCGCCCGCCCCACACTCAGCTAGACCTGATGGTCCGTCCTCCATGGGGATCTACGAGGCTTTTGCCTCAGCATAAAGTAAAAAGAACATATTAAGTTTAGATGAAAAAAATTGTAAAACAACAGCCCTGTGACTTTGTTAATTAAGCCCTGAAATGTTCCCTAGTTTGATTGAATCTTCGTCTTATGCAGAAGAGATCTCCACCGGTGTCTTGTTTGTTTGACTTGGCCCGCTCAGGGTAATACTATGTAAATTGCTTTTCTCTCCTTGATTGCAAGGCATTATGACGAAGATTGATCTCACGCTGGAGAAACAAGGTGTGTGTGTGTTGTTTTTTTTTTTTTTTTTTCTCCGTGACAAAACACTTGCGAGACTGACACATCCTGAACGTTGGGTTCCTGACTGTGCCTTCCGAATGCTGCTGCGAATTCCAATACCACAGACAGCCATGGAAAAACAACATGGTCAGAGAGGGGAAAAAAATCGCTTCCAAGGAAAATTTCAAATGTAATTAGAGGAGAAGGTGACCTAGATTAACCCGTAACCCGACGTAATTGGGGTCTCTTAGTGACTATGGGATTAAACTGCCTTGAAAGACAGCGACTAATTTGAAATTTGTTTATTTATTTATTTAGCAGGTCAGACACACTTGTGTGTGCCTTTTTGTTACATTTTAATCTCTTGTCTCACACCAGCAACTAAAGGAAAAGATTTTTCAATGGACTTGAGTAACTTCAGTCTGTTCGAGTCAGCACATCAATGCGAGTATGAAATGCAAAAAGTTACCCATAAGTCCTCTTTCTATTGTTTAGCCCAGCATTTGGCGTTGTGAGGGTGCAGCTAATGTGGCACATATCGCTGGCCCAAGATGGATGGTCTTTACTTTTTATATCGACGAGGTGTGAAAATTGCACGGATGCTGAAAGTATGGTGACAGAAGCGGTCCATTCCTCTGCCCACAAATCGCATTGTAATGTGCTGACAGTATTTATTTCAGATGGGAAGATGGAAGCGCGCCATGCGTGGCCCCCTGCGACCCCCAGCGAATGCGGGCGGCTGGGGTCAGACGCCATGCCATCATTTCCCGCTCATCGTCGATGGCCGACCTTTTTATTGTTAATTGCCTGTTAATTGGTCATGAAAGCAGTGGTCAATTACCATTGTATTTCCCGGTGAGATGAAAGGGCAGTCGTAATGATAAGACAATTAAAAATGTTACCAAGAAACAGCAATTAAGTACTATTTCAACAAGCAACTGGAATGGGAGCAGGTTAAATCGCAAAGTCTAATTTGTTCACAGTGGGTGCCCCTTAGAGCAAATTAACCAAGCTGGTGTTTACTTGCACCATGACTGTATTTGTTCAGAGATGGGTAAGCTCTTCTGTTATATTTTTTTCTCTTACATTTACATACTTAGCAGACCCTTTTGTCCAATGCATCAATCAGTTAGCAGAGTGATTAACAGACAGCTGAGGTCACGTGTCTGGTTTTCATAACCCTCCAACTCCGTGAATGGCGGGGGGGGGGGGGGGGGGATTATTTTTTTAACAAGGAGCGGGGGTTGGGGGTGGGGTTACCGGTGGCCACAACCCCCGCATAAGAACAGAGCCAAACAAAAACCTAATGGAAAAAAGA
>JAODKC010000039.1:13589322-13616163 GCA_026777985.1 Mormyrops attenuatus | reverse complement strand
GCCCCCCCCGCCCCCCGCGCGCCCGCGGCGCCCCCCCCCCCCCCCGCCCCGCGGCGGCCCCGCCCCGGCCCCCCCCCCCCCCTATGATGTATGTAACAAGGCTCAGAGGTTAGGAGTTCTGTTACCTGTGGCCATCACCCACTGCTTAGCAGAGCTCCAAAAGAAAACCTTATGGAATAAAGAAAGGTTTATTGATGTCCATCTAAATGTTATAATATATATATATATTTTCCCTTACTTTTTATAACCCTGACCTGCACTCCTCTGTTGCACCGACTTCTGCACTGCATAGCGGTGTGGGAATATCCTCTGGGGGTGGCAGCTAGTGCTCCCCAGCTGGGTAAAGGCTTTTAAGATGCTACGGCTCTACCGATGACTAATCTCTGCTGTAGGTGGTGCCCCCACCTTGGATAACCGAAGGGGGTCTTTTCTGAGCTTTTAGCTGAACTATAACATTTAACACCCCCAAACAACATCTGCTGATGCAAAGCAGCCCTAAAAAAATGTGTTTGTGTGGGATGGGGGGGTTGCAGTTACAAATATAATCCCTATAAAAGTAAACGATTCTGAAAATACATGAGGAAATGCTGGGAGGTCAACAGAAATAGTCAATCCAGAATCATACATGGTTATCATTGTTGTATTATTGGTGAAAATTCCTCCTTTGACAGTATCTAGCACCTCATAGCAAAGTCAGAAAAATATACTCAAAATAATTTTACTGATTGTTCCCACCACACTGTACCTCTCTGGTTTGCTGATGTTACATAGTGTGCACCAATCAAATGCACTTCCTCATCCGTTTGCCATTCCCCAAGGTATCACTGTCCCTCTAATGGGAAATGCACGTCAGAGAATTGCAGGAGCGACCTGGAAAGCTGAGCAGAGGCTGGGAGAATCCCCAAGCGGCCACGTGGGGCTGCACTCGCTGTGCTCCATCAAGCGGGACATTCTGTGATCTTCTCCGCGCAGGGGACCCGGCTAGTTAACGCTCTGTGTTGATCGGTGTTAGCGTGTGGCTTCTCTGGCTATGTGCATTTCGTCCCCTCCCTTTCCGCTCTCCTTCCTCCCTTTATGAGCAACTCGGGTATGAAAATCGGTTTCTCCCCGAATCCTAATTGCAAATCAAACTCAGGAACATCTTCCCCAAAAGATCACCCACTTCCCCGAACCCATCACAAAACACTGAAATGCGACAGGGCTGTATCAATAGCAGCCGTTTCACTGAATAACAGACATGCAGCGTGTGTGTCTGTCAGTGTGCGTGTGTTAGTTGCCCGCACTAGTCAATGTGTGTTGTTTTCCGGTGCTGAAGATGAGTAATGGCTTTACAGGTGACTCGATCAACAGGTTCCGGTAAAAGGCCTGGTTCCAACGCGAACCCCGAAACCAATTAAACGACAAGAAAGATGGATGAGACACAGCCGCTAAGTGTGGAATAGTCAGCTTCTTACTGAGAGTATCATGTTGAGTGAGTGCCGGTATAATTGAGTTAAATGTACTCATACCAGGCTTTTTTCTTTCACTCCAGTAGAATAACAACCATAAGTTTTCTTAACATTTGATCACATTACATTTTTTTTTCTGTATATGGCATTCTAATGTATGCAGAAAACAATGTTTTTTTTTTTTTACCTAAAAGCCTAGAAAAACAACCGTGTCATATGTGGAGAACAACAGCTTTTAAAATATAACAAGACTGTGGCGCATTATAAATGATAATCGGACTGTTAAGCTGTTCAGGTAATGTATTGGTAAGGCTCATATGTGGCCTGTGGCGCCTTACGGTGGTGCTCTGAGTGAGGACCGCTATCCCAGAACTGCTCTAGTATTTCTTACTGAGAGGAATCTGTGCAAAAGTCATTCAGTATTTCACACTGTCAGGTCCCTGCAATTTTTAGACTGTAAAAATTGGTTTTAAAGGACTTAGCCTGCACCTCCTATTTTGATCAACAAATAATAGGTCATACTTCAATAGCTGTGGATTTTTATTACAGGCATTTCAAACGAAATGCTTGGTTTTACAGCCGGTGCTTTTCTTCATCGGCTGGATATCATTCGCGGATGACAATGCGGTTTAAGTTTTTGCCTGAAATGTGATTGGATTCTGTTTGGTTCACTGAGTGGTGCTGTAACCTCACAGCCCCGGGGTTGTGGGTGTGGTTCTCACCCGGGACTCTCTGCATTGAATTTCCATGTTCCTCTCCATGCCTTTGCGGATTGCAATGGATACGTTAGATTGGGTAGTTTTTCTCCCGCAGTCCAAAGAATGTATCCAGATAAATGAGTGTCTTTGTGCGAGTGTGCAATAGATAAGTAACATTGTTCCCCCTTCTTGTTGGGATGCTATCCTAGCTTGTGAACCCCTACTAGATAAGTGGATTTTGTCTTAATGTAATTTTTACGTCACGTTAACAACAGGGTTCCCAACTTCGGACAACCGGCTGGCGTAAGATTTTCAATTTGAGACAAGTATGCACACATATTTACATGTATGTAACAGTTTTATTGACTCCTAAGTAGTCTGTAGGGTTTGTAAACTACCCCAGCGCTTTTGATGTATCTAATTTTAGGTTTTCAATGGAATAAGGGAGATTTTCCGTAAGATTTCTTGCGTGACTGTGAGAGTCTGGAAGCGTGAGGGTCACGCCAGATGCGTGACAGTTGGCAACCCTGATAGACGATCATCATAATAACAATAGCAATGCAATTTCTGGCTCCTTGAGTCCACTGAAATGTGCATCGCGGCCATGCCGCTGCCTGAAAGCTTCCAGGAACATCTGAGCATGCAGCGTCGCACCGCGGCGGGTGGCACTGGCGGTGCCACGCTAATGGAGGTGATCGGAGGCGCTGGCACAGGGAGGCCTAATGGGTCAATGCATCAGGTACTGGGCCGTGGTCCCCTTACAAGAAAGTGCCTGCCGGCAGAAGAGGCCCGTGCTGGGGCTCTCCCTAACTGCTGGGACCTCAGGAGGGACCCTTAGAGGCATTCGGGAGCCATGCATGTGTGATTCAGGGGTGAAGTACTTCAAAATAAGAGCGCTGCGTGGCTGTTTGAAAAGCCCTCGAAATTCCTTTACAGGAAATGTCACACGGCGTTTCGTCCTTACTGCCTCCATCACCCAGGGAGAAATGTTGCGATTTCACTTGCGATTATGAATAAATTTTTTTTAAATTGTTTTCGTGATCCAATGAAACAGCGATAACAGATAAGAAATTTAATTGTATATTGGCATAGTAATGAGTGTCACCATCTGTATCTATGCCTTGTTTTGTAACCATATCGAACCAGATGGCAGTACATGGGGGGGGGGGGGGGGTTGTTTGCTGAAGTGTTGATGTGGAATTCAGGAAAAAGCATATTAAACCGGCTCGCGCTGTAAACATGTGTTGTGTTGGGAGTGATGCAGGTTGATAAAAATGCGTTTTGAACAGCTCTTGCGTTTTGAATGCGTTTTGGATGTCAGCTCTTGGGGACGTTTGCTAGCCCACACATGTGCGCGCGCCCACACACGCGCGCGCGCCATGTGCTTCAGTGTGGTAGGTCTGCTAAGCTGCCAGGTATATTCAGCGGTGGAGCTCAAAATGCCAGCCTCCCAGACACAAGCTCAGCCTGGGCCCCCTCCCACACACCGCTGGCGTGTTTTGGCTCCCCAATCCACGCCTGGGCCCCCTCCCCCACACTACTGGCCTGGTCCGGCTCCCCTATCCACGCCTGGGCCCCCTCCCCCACACCGCTGGCGTGTTCCGGTTCCCTTATCCACGCCTGGGCCCCCTCCGCGATACTTCTGGAATTTTCCGGTTCCCCTATCCACGCCTGGGCCCCCTCCCCCACAATTCTGGCATGTTCCCGCTCCCCTATCCACGCCTGGGCCCCCTCCCCCACACTTCTGGCATGTTCAGGCTCCCCTATCCACACCTGGGCCCCCTCCCCCACTCTGTTGGCATGTTCCAGCTCCCCTATCCACGCCTGGGCCCCCTCCCCTACACTTCTGGCATGTTCCCGCTCCCCTATCCACGTCTGGGTCCCCTCGCCCACACTGCTGAGTGTTCCCACTCCCCTATCCACGCCTGGGCCCCCATCCCCACACTGTGGCCCCCGGAATTGTTCTGGGTTTGCGAGCCATTTGCAGCACCCCTGTGTTTAGCGTCACTAGCTGCACCGTGCGCTGCAGGGAATCTTGGATGAAATTGGAGAATCCCCGAACAGAAGCAGCACTGCGATGCTGCAGTGATTATTTTTTGATGCCCTTCCATTCTGGCATTTAAGGTAGATTCAACTTTTTTGTCCTCTGGTTTGTCTGAGAAATTAAATTCTTAGCACGACATTAAACAGGCGGACTGCAGGAGTTTGAAGCCAATCCGAGGCAGATGATTTCTGAGCTTAAATACAATAATGCTGTGGCCTGATGCCATAAAGGCTTAAATATCGATGCAAGTTCGTTTGCTGTTAGCCAAAAGAGACCAGATGAATAAAGCAGGAGATGTCACGCTTGCTGCTACGTAACTGGGTCGTCCCGACGACAGCGCGGCGCCTCATGTCACAGTGTTCTCTGCTTGTTTTATTCTCGCCCTCATCCAGTCTATTAGTGCAAATTAGACATATCGGAGAGCCTGAAACCCACTAGATGCTCGAGTTGAAGGCTTGTGACAGTGATGCATGCCAGCGGCAGAGAGGGGAGCTCGGCTTTTCGGTGTGAGCGAAGAGCCAATCCATTAAGGCAGTTGGATAGTCGCCCCATTACGTCCATATGGCGGAATTTCGGCCGAAAGGATTTTTTTGTGTTTTTCTGCACTAGAAATTTCAAATGAGGAACTCCTTTGACAAAAAGCCATAAATTAAGATCCATCCATCCATCTTCCAATTGCTTATCCGGACCGTGGGAGGACTTGAAGCCTAAATGTGTCCTGCAAGGGATTAGAATCCTATGTGAAAGTTTTTGTGAACTTTCATGTGGAACGTCTCATCTTTTCTGTCTTTTTCACTTTAGCTATGAGTGCACTGTTGTTCACCTCTTCTTTGTTAAAAGGCATACTTTGTTGCAGTTCGGTAGCTATTTCTAATTTGTCTTGAAGATGACAGATGTTTGGTTTGTGTATCCTTGACGTAATAAAGCATATTTCTGAAAGCTGTTACTGTCACACAAACTCAAAACCTCAAAAAGCCCTTAAAAACTCAGTAGTTCATCTCTCACGGCTTAGAGAAACATGGATGCATGGCCAATTATAACTGACCACAGATTTCTGGGGCAATTTCAGAGGTGTCAGCGAAATGAAACAGCTATAAAAACGAAACAAAAAAGTTTTCCTTCAATTTCAAAATCACCCCAAAAACAATCAGTGACATTTTGAAAGGAGAGTCGGGGAGGAGGTAGAGTATAGCCTCACATTTCCAGGGCTGTGTGTGTGTCTGTGTGTATTTGTATATACTACAGTGTGGTGGGAACCAAATGTCCTGACACTTTTACCCTTGTGGGGACATTTCTGCAGTTCAGTATTCTAAAAAAAATGTGTCTGCAATCAAAAAACTGACATATCCAAAAGTCTTGTGTGTTTTGTTTGTTTACTTGTGGTTAAGGTTAGGGTTAGTTGGGATTACTGTTATGTCAACCGTAATCAATAGAGGCTCCCCACAAAGATAAAAATAGCGGAATGTGTGTGTGTGTGTGTGTGTGTGTGTGTGTGAGTGAATGTGTGTGTGTTCTCCCTGTGTTTCATGTGGATTTTCTTCACTGTGGTTAAGTGAACTGCTGTCTCTAAATGGCCCGTGATGTGGTGCTCCATGACATACTGCCATCCCATCTAGGATGTTCCTCTGAATTGAGTCCTATGCTTCCTGGGATAGACTCCAGGCTTGGCTGCAGCATGGGAGAGGGATAGATGCACAATAACCAATGTGCAACAACATTCCATTTAACACACAGCAAAGTCTGTTTCTGCTTTGGAATAGGTTGTCGGTCAGAGTAGATTATCCCTCGGAATTGTGGGTGTCGTCGCTGGTCTGCAGGAAACATAGCATGATGGGAAATAATAGCATGATGACCAGCTGAAGTTATTCATGTTTTTTTTTTAATTACCCCGCCTTGGAGAAAAAGCTGGGGCTCTGCATCCATATCTAGCAGATATCAGGAGGCCAGCGTCTCGAAGATCAGCGTAACGTGGAGATTCTTTAGCAGGTGGGGGAGGGGTGGGCAGCAGCCGCATCTTTGTTTTGTGGAAGAAAGGAGTGACGATGAGGCTCAAGTCCGCCCTACATTCACCCCCCCACCACCAATCTAAAAGATGCCATACAATCCAGCTTGGCGCTACCTAAGGGAAGCTTGGTCAGGAATTTATAGACGTGTTTATGCACTCCGTGCGGGGAGCGGATGCCAGGGGAGGTGTGCTTGGGGCTTGGGGTGGTAAGCACAGCTGTTAAGGCGACATACGGATGGGGGTATCATTACCACACGACCCGGCTGCGCTCCTTGTGCTGTTTTAGGTAACGGTTGTCACTCATTGTGCCATCTGGAAAGCGGTGGGACGGCCCAGCTGGCGGGTGGCCGTCGCCGTTGTTTTTCTCACAGTTTTGCAGAGAATGACGCAAAGATAGGTGCAGCCTTAGCAATACTGGTTTTTTTACTGGGTGAAAGCCAGGCGTACAGGAGTGGGAATGAGGCTGGTATACGTTGTGCTGGCCGCTATTCAGTTTGTATCCGTTCATGAACGTTTATCCTGGGTAGGGTCACGGAGAGCGTTTCCCAGCATGCAATGGGCACACTAGCAGGGAACTCCCTGGCTGTTCATTATTGAGTGCACACTAAGGGCAATTTAGTGACACAGATTCAATTTCTTTGCACTGTGGAGGAAAAACCCAACAAAAAATAGTCACAGAGCTTGGCCTGGGGAGTGACCCCCAAGCCTGCAGGTGTGAGGCAACAGTACTTCCAACTGAGCCATCCAAGTCATTCATGTCTTAGCTGCTTGTGTGAAAGGGTCTAAGGTCAAGTTTTTTAGCTGAAACTTTGTTGAGAATGGCCGCTAGGGACTTCTAGGTGATGGGTATAATGTCCCAATCAAGGGGATCTGTTTACAGGGGGGCTTTAAAAACACAGGTTACCGGAGCACAGTCATTGCGTCTCGGGAGTGATAGGGCCCATCCTTCTTCTTTAATAAGGAACAGCTGCTTGGATAGACGCTTACTGGCCCACAAAACAGACAGGAGCTGATCCGGTACCTTCAATCACGAATGCAGATGTCTGATCTGCCACAGTGTCAGAATGCAGCATAGCAGCCCTTTCCTCGCCTGTTCAGCCAGATGGTTTCAATGACCTTACAAGCTTTTATGCTATTTATGTATCTCACCTCTCTATGAGTGATCAGAATCCTCATTGTTTCACTTGCCCAAAGCTTTTTGGTCTCATGTTTTATGTATCAGTACCTTTCCCTTAACTGGCTATCCATTGCAGGGTCGCAGTATCCCTGTCACAGGAAGCACGGGGTTCCATTCAAGGGAACACCCCGGATGGGATGCCAGTCCATCACAAGGCACACACTTACCCATTATAGGCAATTTTGAGACATCAATTCGCCTAAACCACATGTCTTTTGACTGTGGGAGGAGACCAGAGAAAACCCATGAAACACAGGCAGTAGTTGCAAATAAACATAGAGCTGGGAGCGGCAATCAATCCCATAAGCCTAGAGGTGTGAGGCCCCACCACTACCTGCTGTGGCACTCTGCCATCTATATTTCTATATATCTGTTATTCACCATGCAAATTATGCCAACCGTGAGCTATCCATAGACTTTGTGGTAAATATATACATAGTGTCGACATGCACATGTACAAACAGGAGAAAAAAATACATCTGGGTGGCATAATTCTTGATACCATCATTCACAGGGAAAATTGCATATCTTTGGGGAATCCCCAAAAGCCAGAGAAGCCATTATCAATTTGGCATCCACTGCCATGAAACACCAGAGGAGAGCCTGCACGTAGCTCACATCGAGGGAAGTCATCTCGCCTTTGCCGGCCATCATTCGCTGAGCCGTTTCTGAGATTTGGACCTTCAGCATTTCCTCTGTAGCTTTCAGATACGACGACGCATTCATCTTTGTCCTAGGGAAGGTAATTCGAGCCGCCGTTATCGCCACGGATGTTCCGGCTCCCTAAATCAAATGTTTTAAGAGCGGTTTGTTTCTTTTCCTGGTTGATTTATGTTTGAGATGATTGGGGGAAGAAAGGCAAGGGTTTGGGTATTGTGGTGCTCTTTAATTTAGAGTTTGTGTGGTATAATGCTGGATTCGGACAACAAGATTAATAGTGGGTGATGCTGCTCTGCTCAATATCTACTTAATCTTCCTAGCCTGCTGACCAGGGCGGCCTCAGCTTGGAAGCTTGGAAGCCAAGTTCGGGGAAATAAAAGTAGGGAAAGGGGGAGTCCTGTGTGCATGCAAAGGCAGAAAAAGAGGCGATGGGCAGGGCAGAAGGGGAGTGATGAAGCGTACCCTCCCCCACACATCTGTTATTCAACGTGCCTATGCAGTACAGGGTGCGGTGAGCGTGAGCCTGTCCCAGACAGGAGACACCCTGGACAGAATGGCAGCCCATCACATGATGCTGCTGGGTGGCCACAGCATCTCCTCATGTTCAGAGCTGGGGGTCAGCATTCAAACCCCCAGCGACAGATGGGTGATGCTGCCGTGCCGCCTGCTTATGAACCTTGGCCGAAGAAGAACATGCATCCATCTCTCTCATCGCCATCGCTTTCTCCCTGGACACGCATCCAGCTGGGTTGCGGCTCCCATCTAGAACGTTCCGGAATAATTCTCCCACTGCTCCCCAGGTCCTGTTTCATCTCTGTTTTTGACAACAGAGAAGAAAAGAAATCAATATGTTAGCTGGTCGGGCTGAACAAACAAAAAAAAAAAGTTTCAATCAGCAGAGAATGGATGGAATCAACAGGATCTGTCAACAGGCATATGGGAGCATCCCGGTGTGCTTCTGTTGCAGAGCCAGAATCCTGAGGGGCAGGACGGGGGCAGAGCCAATCAGAGGCAGGCACGAGGTCACCTGTCGCAGGTCTTGGGCTGCCTCGTGGAGAGAGCCGTGTTGTGCGAGTGCACGGCGGAGGTGGGGGCACACTTATTGTTATTTCCCCCCAGTCCCTTCAAATTAATCAGCGCGGCGCACAGTGGCAGCTCTAGGCCTGTCAGCGCCCCCCCCCCCCCATTCACCCCCCACCGGCACATGATAGAGCTATAATGCCAAGACAGACTGTGGGGAGCAAGAGGTTGGTGTAGGATTCCAGCAGAGCAAAACAATGCATAAGTACCACGGAAAGAGCCCCAGCAGAGAGCCAGAGACCACCTTGCATGCCAACTGCCCGCCGTGCACCAGCTGATCCTGGGTTAGATCAGCTGTCTAACCATTACAGTGCGATGCAGGGGGGTTATCATGATCACACGCACAAAGACAGATAACCCTCTTAGGATAACTATCGGAAAATCCCTTTCAATTCCCTGCCTGGTTTTGCTTCATTATTTTTTCTTTATTTAAAAAACTCAGTCTGTTCCAGTTGTTGTGGCAACGCCATGAGATGTGCAGGAGGATGGTCTGTATCTCAACTAGTCAGTGCTTTGAAGAACTTTAAACTCCCCCAGTCAGCGCTGACCTGGGACGTCTACGGAAAAGGGCTCCACGCTGGCCGGTAGCTTCCTTATTCCCCAACGTAAGTTATGTCTTGTTTACCGGCTTTCAGGAACTCTGCAGTCACAGGAAGAGCCGGCCGTTATTTCTGTAATTATTCCTTTTTATTTCCACTTCTACTTTCCTAAAACGGCATGATAATAAATGGCTTCACCATCCATGATTCTCATTGTTCTTTTTTTTGCCGTGTTGGATAATGATATGCGTTCCAAGAATACGCGCATTGACCTGTCTGCTCATTTCACGAGCGATGGCCTTCGGTACCCGATGTAGCTCCGGTGTCGCGGATCGTTCCGGAGACGGTGTGATGAGGGGGCAGGGGGCGGGGGTGCTGCCTCTGCCTTCTCAGTCTCAGCTGGACTTGGGCTGCAGCCAGCAGACGTCTCTGTCCAGTCCCCAGCTCACATCACTTATAATATGCTCGCCATCTTGGATGAGACAGCATATGATAATCATGCTGTCGTCTCGCTGTAAGTCCAGCAGACTGGCTAATTTAAGAGTGAGGTTTGTTTATCGGCACACAGCAGAGCATCAGCCACTGTACGGGGCCTCATCAATTTCACTCCTGTCTGCAAGGGAGATCCGGGCTGGCAGGGGAACTGACATTATAGTGCCCATTGATCCACATTTTCATGTTCATCGGAGCTTGGATGGGGAATCCTGGTAGCTCTGAAAAATTGAGATTCTGTTCAATGCAGCTTTAATGATGTTCTAGGGTTTAAATTAAATGAAAGTGCCTTTTTTGTGGATTTGCATTAGCTGGTATTGATTGCGTTCAGGTCGTGCTTGATTCCAAGACTGAAAAAAGTTTATAGATCATTAACAAAAGTGAAATTATGTACAAGAAACTCAGAGGGCTATAATCTCGATGTCCTTTGTAGCTTCATGCTTCTGAGGGGGTGATTGTTCTGCTTAGCACGGACTAACACGAACAGGGGTCAAGGGTCATTCTAAGAGACTAGCGTTTGCAGAATACTGATAGAAGTAAAGTTCGTGTGCTGCCTTTGCCCACTGTCTGCAATTTGAACAAGTTCAGTGAAGTTGCAAGTCACTTGGGATTGGAAGTAGTGTAAAAATAAGAATACAGGTAATGTTATAGCTCAGGGGAGCATTAAATTACCCATCCAGTTAGGAGACACTTCATAAGTATCGCATCATTCAGAATGGAACGCAGTCTCTGATTGGACGAGCCACTCTGTCAGGAGGGCTTGATTGCTGAGGTTCAGTCAGACTGCAGCTAAAAGGTTCTTTCAGGAGTCTTCTTTGAACATCTTCTGCACTCAGCAGGGTCGTCATTTTTTGGGAATTGGCTGCTTTGCGATCACATGATTCGTTCAGATGGTCGAGGTCACCACCCTAGCTGTAGGATGAGTTGGTGATTGGCGTAAATCTGAGCGTGATGCAGAGTGAGAGCTACAATTCTGGAGTGACTGTGGTGGAGCTGGAGACGCCAATCCAGCACGGCTTTAATGAGTCGTTGACTCTTCTTAAGGAATGGTTAATCCTCCCCCTATTCCCTCCTCTGGGCCACCTTCTCTTGGCAGGGAGATCTTGGCAGACTGGAGCTCCACGGCAATGGTGGCAGAGCCCTCTGTAGATAACGCCAAAGGAAACGACAGCGCAATTTGTTTGTCACCAACTGGTCTGGTGGAAAATTCAGTTGCTCCTGACGGGATGGGAAACTCACAGCTGGAAAGGAGCCGTTTTCCCAGTGTGGGAAAAGTTACGAAAAAAAATACCGTTAAGGAGTTATTTTCCCTTCATGCACTAGTGATGAATATAAAATAAAGGTCATTACAGGTCCCTTAAAATGGCAGTTGGTATTAGTGAGATCTTTTCCTTATACCTTTGTTGTTATTACTGTGATTTATTTTCTCCCGTTCATACTCATCTAGATTGATTATAATGCCTCACATTTTTGTCTTAGCCTTTTATCCATTTATACAGTTCAATATAAGAAAAAAGTATGGGGGGGAAAAGCATGATTGAAGGCAAACTATTCATCAAAGGTAAGCAAACAAAAAAAGACAAAAAGTTAAGGTGCAGCCATCTGTTCTTATATGGGTAGGCCTCTGAATAAATTCAGGAGTAATTCCCATTTAGGTCCCATCCTTAATTCTTCATGGTAGATTGAGGGTGCATTAGTGTTTTGACTCGGATGCATTGGTGTTTCAAACTGAAATCGTCAAGTGGGGATTCATTTTTAAAGCTGAGTTGACAGTGGCTACAGGGGGCACCAGCTGACTGTCGGCACACGTTGTCAGACTGAGATGTAGCCCCAAGTAGGGTGTCTTGGTGAGGGAAGTGGGGATGGACAAATAAAGCAGGGGAAACATTATGCTGACTGTTGCCTCGTTCCACCAGCGTGGTGCTGGAGCTGGTGCTGGACTCTTTCCCGAACCGGAAACTGGTTCCGTGCATTTCCAGAAAAAATGATTCCAGCACAGCATCACAGAAAAGCTGGTCTGAGAATTTGTAACTGTAACGTCAGCAAAACTGGGACGGGCTATCGTGTCCAAACCTGCTGCATACCTGGAAAATTCCATCCATAACCAGTATAGTTTTGTCTGTTATCACCAGTGATGGTGGTGAAACAGGTAAGCCAACTTATTAGTGGAATAACATTACATCATTTTTTTATCCTGTGGAAACCAAAAGATTGATTTGCTGGCCGGATTTAACAATAAATTATAAATATGCCATAGGTCCAATAAATAAAATATTGTGACGCTCAAGTGGTGAAGGGATCCTGAGGCGGACAGCAAAGTTCAATTTTTAGCCGACTCTTTTATTGTGCGATCCTTAAAAGGACAGGTATAACACAGCGAGTGAGAATAAACTCACTTACACAGATGGGGGAGCCTTTACCAAGACAAAAGTGGATACAGAGCGCAAAGAGTCATATTTTGAAAACTTTTTTCTTTCGGTTCAGCAGGTTATAAAAACTTAAAATCCAAAACAAAATAAATCCAAAAAACAGAATACATATGAGCCTTTACATTACTTACATCTGCCTACATAACATTTTCGTTCCGTTCTTTTTTGAAACCAGTGGAAACACAGACAGGTTCGCAAAAAGCACCAAATGAGAACCAGCCCAGCACTGGCACCATTACCAGCACCAGCACCAGTTCCATGCTGGTGGAAAGGCATATGTCTGTCACCATCAGAGGCCTCCATCCTCCAGTACTCTTTAACTGCAATGTAGACATTTGTTAGCTGCTACCGCACTCTTTTACTGTCGCAAAGTTTTGCTGGATATCCGGAAATCTGGACAGAACCTTGTCGAGGATTTTTCACAAAGGCATCCAGCAGGGTGCTTTCCTGAGTCCAGAACAGTAAGCTTTTTTTGGCAGTAGTGCTGAGTACAGGTAGCTGTCGATGGAGCTTATTTGCGGGATCGCTTTAATCAGCTTCTGAAGAAATGTGACATCGCCACATCAATGGAAAATAGAATTGAATTATTCCAGGCTGGATACAGTTTTACACAGCTGGATGAAATGAAAATTACAGCCCAACAGACCAAACGTATTATATTCTTGCAGTCTACCACAGGCCTTTCATCTGCCTAAACCTCTGTTGTGATCTTATAGACTGACTAGTGGTCGCCTTGGGAGACTTAAACACAAGTTGATCAATGATGAAGATAAGACAGATTTCCCTGGGATACTGCTCCTGGCGTGAGCCAGAAAGTTCTGTGAGGAATATCCAACTCTTGATATAGTGACGAAATCTAGTTCAGAGCATAATTGGTATTGTGTACAGATGGTAATCCTTAATGTGTCATTAACATCTTGTTTTTTATATTCATCATAAAAGATCTGAAGTAATCTTTTCTGGTATCCCTTAGCTCACAATTACTCAGAATTTGTAGTTAGCATTAAAAGGAAGCTTACTCAATTTATACGGCCAAGTAATGCTAATGAGAAATGATTTTGAGACAGCCTACATGACAATTTCCAGCATATTAGCTATACTTAGCTTTGAATTTATTTGCATGTGTTCAAACACTGGTAATTTCCGTGTGAGAACAACTAATTTTCCCTATTTGATCTCGCAGTGCATAGCATGAGTTGCTGAGGAATTTATGCAAAAATTAGGGGAAAAAAAACTATGTACATAGAATTTGTTTCTAAGAAGTTGTTAATGGCTGTGAGTGTTGAGGAGAATATCTATGAATGGCCTGAGCCTGTAGCCGATCGTGACAAGATAATTCGCAAGGACTAAATAAAGATTGACGAAATCCTGATGTCACATCGGGGAAAGAGATAAGTATTCATAGTACAACCATTCACAGCCTGTCAGTAAAAAGGGACATGTCTCATCCCATATTCCATCCTTTTGGATCTGATTGGCTGCTCTTTCTACATGCCAGTCAGGGGATTGACAGTTAGTTCATACACTTAAGACTGTCATTCCGTTTCGCTAAGCAAGTGTTTGTAGTTCCTGTCCACAATTCCTGCGAGTTCCGCTGATGTTCTCATGTGCACTTCTAGATGTTTCATAACCAAGGTGCAGTGTTAGGTCTTTTGAAGGAAACATGTCCCTTTCAGGGTCAGAGATAAAGGACATTACTCTGAATCTCCGAAGATAGCACAGAGCAGAAAGGATTCTTATAATGAGAGACACTCTTTACATAGAGTCCTTTTGTATAATTATTTTTAGGTCTTTTAAAGCATGTTCATTCTGTTATATTTTCTGCATTTTGTTTCTGCCTAGGTCAGGTTTTTCAGGTTCTGCTAATCATTGTCATATTCCGATAAATTAAAGCTGTTTAGATTTTGTGGCACTGTAATAATTATTCTGTGCATTTATTATGGGATTCACAGAAAAGAGAGGTTGGCAGTACTGTATAAACAGTAATAGAATTTGGATGAATAGAAGAAGGGACGAAGGTCGTCTCATAAATGTTACAGTGATTATTTTCGGCCATATTTTTTGTACCCGGAAATGAAAGGGTCAACTGTGATTTCATATTCAGGCAGGAAGGAATAATTGTGCTAAAATATTAAAAATATGTGGGGGATAATTTAGCAGACCTGGCAGAGCTGGTTTGGGCCGTTAACGTCCTCAGGGCATAGGCCAGGGGACTACTGGAAATGTAATGATGTCCCTTGTGTTAAACATAAATGTCAAACATCAGTGTTGGTGGCGGCTGAGGTTAAACCAAGATTAGCCGCTTTCTACCACATCCCACCGTGTCTTGCTAACCATGGTGTCGTGCGAGAACTTAGGCTTAATGTATACTCTGAGTTTTTGCAGGAAAAAGGTTACCCATCCTAAAATATGTAATTCCTTTTTTTCTTTTTTGGATTTTATACATATCTATTTAATGTTCTTCAGTATAACGGTATAATAAATGATTCATATCTAAGTATATTATTCATGGGACATTATTATAAGGTGGTATACGGCTCATTCTGCACCTTTCGGAGGTTAAAGTAAAGTGTGATGTGTGCTATTCTTTTTCGGAGGGGAAAATACCTGCGATACCCGGGGGGGGGGGGGTCAGGGTAAGAGTCTCCATTTCTTTGAGCATGGCCCGCTTTCCACGTTGACGGCAATGCTCTCTGACAGTCCTGCTCATGAACTAATGTCATCCAAGGCTGGCGTTTGTGGACTGGTATCGCTTGATGCTGTTTCCCACTGGTCCGCGGCTCGCTGTGTTTCTGCTCCCGGGGGAGATCCCTCCCTCCCGGTCGGCGGCGCTCCAGAAACTCGCCGTACGTGCCCCAGTAGCCATTATCTTTTCACTTCACTTGATGGCATGGGGACGACCTAAGACTTCCCCGATTTTACTGCATCAACAGTCCAATCATTGCACGTTGTCTACCATTAACAGCCGTGAGCGGATCATTTTGGCACAGGTAGTACGGAGTACCGTTTGTGATTTGATTTGATGTACTAATTGATTAAACTGTTTGATCAATTGGGGGGTAGCCTGTTATATTTAAAATATTTAAGAAGGGACTTTAGATTTCTAGTTTATTTTTGCATTGTGTTTTCGGAGGATTTACAGCAAAAATGGATATAGGCCTATGAGAGAGTCAGATTTATATTTTTATTTTACAAATTTAATTAGGCAGAGGGGGCGGCTTTATACAAATCATCTGATTTATGTTTTGTTTTGATTTATTTCTCCAACAATCACCTTTCCTTGTCACTCGTTATGAATTCCGCTGCCGGATTTTCCCATCTTAACTGATAGATATGTGATTAACTAATCCCTGGAACAAAGAAAAAGGCTGTTTGACATCTGAGATGATGAGATTGTAATCTACGCGGTCCTACTTAAATACATCCAGTATTTACTGCTGAGATGATAGTGTCCTTCAAAGAATGCAAAATTCAGTTCTGTTTGTTCATTAGGCTCTGAACTCAGGTAGATGCTTACCAAATGTACGTACTATACTTCTGAGTTATGTCTCTGTGATTTTGTACACCCTTTACACATTGTCACCTACAGGCTGGAGTTATTATCTGTGGCATTTTACTAACATGCCAGACTTATGCACATTAATACTTTGGTTATGAAAGGCCTGTTAAAATAGTCACCTGTGACTGTTTGGGGAAAGGGAGGTGAAAAGCATTTCATGGCTGTTCTGAATCTCCAGATGTGCAATTAGAAGACAAAGCAGATGTTGTTATTGTGCACAGGGACATGCTAATTCGCCATTCTCTAGCTATCTGTGTCTATCAGATGACAGCAGAAAAGCCGCAGCCCCTGCTTAGAATACCTGACAATCAATCTTTTCACGTTTGTGTTTTCAGGAGATTTCCGGGCCTTCCCTTATGGGCAAATTCCCCATGAGAACCCCACACCCCAATCTCTTTAGCATGCATAGACATACAATCAAGCAGTTTACCGAGTATTATTCTTGAAAAGTTAGTCTTGGCTTCAGAGAATGCAAGTCACTGCTGAAATCAGTTTTTTTTTGGTTTTCTGAAGGTATCCGTAGCCTGTGAATTGAATTTAATAACTCTGCAGGAGGTCTGAGGAGCCATGGGCTCGCACTGTGCTGTCCCTCAAGGCTTGTCTTGTGAGGTGTGAGTGCCTGAACAAGCTGGGGTCGAGGTGTGTAACCTTTGTCAATAGATTTGTAAAAACAGTGGATCGTCCCAGCCAACTGCTGAGTGTCCAGCATTATATCCAGTTATAGATTCAGCGCTGTGCATAACTCACCTCCACCACTGCTTTTTTTGGGAAGGTTGAAAACGGTGAGTCAAGTGCTATAAAAAAAAGCTGGGACTTTGCAATAAAACCAGCATCCCATCCAAGGTGTCACCAGCTTGCTGCATGAGACCACAGCTTCCATGTGACTCCTTACTGGAGAAGTGCTTAGAAGATGGAGAGATCTTTGCTCTGCTGGTATTTTTAATGGATTTCTGCTTTTCTGCTAGCCTACCTCTGTTTAATTCAATGGCTATATTGTTCTCCAATCACCATCCAGTCTTCAAAGTCAGAAAAACAATGTGTGTCAGTTAAACATGTTTTGTTGCAATATTACTGTAGCCTTTAAGGAAATCACAAGAAAGCATGTTTATGTTTAAAATAATTCCCATTGAAAATACCCATTGCGATGATTTCTAGAGATTTAGCCGGTTTTTATAATTCATTGTTGAATTTAGAAAAACGCTATTGATTTTTTGTCAGTTTGTATTTGCACTACACGAGCATTATATCAATAAAGTTTTTGGAGGTAATATATGTTTGTGTCCGCGGCGGGTTGGAAGGACAAGCCAGTGCTGAAGCGAAAGTGCACCTGTGCACGGCATGCCACGTCATAATGGGGGGGCCGCGGGCACGGGGGCGTTTCGCTCTCTCACAAGGGGCGCCTCAGTCAAGGAACTAAGCTGTTCAGTAGGTGAAAAGCTGGCCCCTGTATGCCCGTCTGCGTGACCGTCTAGGTCAGGGGCGGCCAGTCTCATCCAGAAAGGGCCGTTGTCTATGTGACTTTTCTGCAGCTCCCCAATTAGATTACTAATTACAGGACTGACTGGCTGAAGAGGCCTCACGCCTGGGTTTGATCAGCTGACCTAAAGGTTACCCCAAAATCCTGCATACACACCGGCCCTTTGCGGATAAGACTGCCCACCCCCGGATTAGGTACATCATAAGCATGCCAAACTACTCTGTCTTATACAATTAATTCAGTCACCCTTTTCAAGTCAGTGAAGGTTTTGTCTAATGGCTCTTACTTCAATAAGAATTCAAAAATTAAATTTCAACAACAAGAACAAGAACAAAAATAATAAAAATAATAATAATTAATTGAAATCATCATCATCATCATCATCATCATCATCATCATCATATAGAGATACCCGTCTACCTATCCACATGTTTTTGGTCTTTTGGTCTACAAGGGGAAACTTGTGTGTTTTATGTTTGTTTGTTTGTTTACCTGTCTTCAGTAAAGTCATCTGTCATCATGCACTCACTATGCAAAACAGATGGGGTGCAAGCATCAGCAGTAGGGGAGGGGAGCAGCTTCTCCACATAACCCTAAGTTATGCTTGTGGCCTGAGTACTGGCCACCGATAGGTACATGGGCTCGCATGTTATGCATAATTGCGGCTGCGGCACTCGAGGTGTCGCCTTGACATCAGCCCTCTTGCGCTTTAGGTACAGAGATGTGTGTTTCCTGCGGGTCTTTCAGAGCTCGTCTCTTTTTTTGTCAGTAATCAGTGGCTTCCCCCGAGGTGATGCTGTCTGGGTTATGCTGCGTTTTGAATTTCCATCCATGGGTCTCTCCTCACTCTTCAGGGTGAAGAATATTCAAAGTGGATAAGGTTTTAATTTTAAAGTAAAGCATCTGTATCCAGAATCACTGCATATTTTCAAGACTTTTTATGAGTGGAAAGTAATAACTACTACAGGACCAGGCTCATTTCTGCCAGGAACAGATGCCCAACTTTAAACTTTGAATAAACAAGCACTCCAAGCAAGAGTTGGTTTGTGGTTATAGAGGAGCAGGCAAGATGATCAGCAAAGCTATTTGCCACCACCATGCATTTGTGCACGGCGCCCTGTTGGGCAAAAATAGTCACTACACTCCTTATTTAGATTCTGAAGCAGTAAGCTAGCTATGATCTTCTGACTGTACTCGTAGCAATTTATTTAGTGCTTCAAACACTTGACGGGGGAGACCTTTTTTAGTGGGGCCCCCAGAAAGAACAAAGCAGCCCCTGGAGATGACAGCGTGTGTGGAAAGTGAATTTTGAGCCCCGTCACAGTCATTCCATTAATGCGACACCCACAGTTTTCTCAACCAGCAGAGACGCCAGAGCGTGGCTCGGCTTGGCATGGGTGCCTGAGAGCCCGCGGGGGGGTGATGGACCGAACTCCCCACCACAGAGCTCATCAGCCTCATGGTCATCAACTGCATGCATCGAGGCCTTTAGTGCAAACAACGCCCATTTATCGTGACAGGCAAGGGTTAATATTTATCACAGAATTCTCAGTGTTAGCAAATATTTTTATGTACCTTGGTATTAGTCTGTATTAATGCCCTGCAATGGATTTGCATCATGTACTTCAGGGGATTAGGTTCAGGGTCACTATGACTCTGTACTGTGGTGAGTGAGGGATAGGGGATAGTGAGTGAGGGATAGATGGATGGATGGATGATGGATGGATGGATGGATGGATGGATGGTTTGTATCTATATAAACCATTTGTAGATACTTTGAACTAAATGGCTGCTTCAGTAAATTTCCTCAAATGAATGGAAACAGTCGGAGATCGCTTTCTTGTTAATTGTTTTAATTAAAATGTACCTTATAATCAGAAAGCAGTACATTTATTGCAACTTGTATTAATGGATTTTAGGTTCAGGTTGTAAAAAGAGACACGCAGATGTCTAACGGGAAAAAAGAAAGTATTCAAAAGAGCAGCATGGTGGGTGTATTTTGGGAACAGTATTTGCGTATCTTACTGTTAATTATGTCAATTAACATTAATTTCACTGGAATTTCTTCCTCTTGACCTTTGCTATTTCAGCTTATCTAGAGCATTGAAATCAACTGACTTTAGTTAACATTTGCATTTATTTACTCAGCCGACGCTTCTATTCATTTTTTTCTTACTCATCTATACTGGAGATAGAACAAAAATAGCAGTGGAGCCTAACAAAATATTAATATTAAGAATATAAGGAAGCAGGGCCAAGCTAGACTTTGAGAACACTTTCAGTCTTGAACTGCTGTATATGAAATAATATATTGAACCATACTTCAAGTAGAAAAGCTGGATGAAGGAAGTGAAAATATAGTTATTGAAGGTTCCAGAAACTTTCAGTGATGTTGAATGATGTCTAGACGAAGTGGGGAGGCCATACAAGGCATTTAGCTTCATTGTGGGCTTTATGAAACCACTCTTGAATTTGCTTAGCAGTGTGAATGGTGGCATTATCATGCTGGAATATGGGAACATCATCATACCAAAAAATGATCTCAAATGGTACACGACCAAGACCTCACTGCCCAGATCAGCAGACACTGTTGGCATTCTGCAAACATAAACCCATCCAAAAGGGGTGAAAGATGACTGATCAGACTATTTTAGTTTTCTTCCACTACCCATGGGTCCCAGTTTTGTAATCCTTACAGCAGCTTATGTGTCTTTGCGCTTTGGCTTTGGATACAAGTGGTTTCTGAAACGTAGCCCTGCCATCCAGATTTGGGAAGCTCACCATTTGTGGTTTTTCGCTGAGACTGTGTCACAGAGATGCTGATCCAATCCTTTGGTGACTTTTAGCTAACTTTAGAATTACTTTTAGTTTTACAGTGTTTAGCAGTTATCCTGTAAACTCTCCATCTATCCCAGTCAGTGAGCTTCGACTTGTGACCACTGTTCCTCTGTATTTGTAATTGTGATTAAAGTCCTTTTTCATGCAGCACTTCTACTGTTTGGTCCTGTGTCTACATCTGTTAGACTGGATCAAGCATGGGACCCTTGACAGGAGACCACAGAGACTTGAAACACCTTGAACTATCTTGAATGTTTTATGTATATATTAGTCTATGATGTACAAACACAGAAACATAAAACATCACATCCCTCTGAGGTACTGAGGTCTTATGCTAGTACAGCCAATATATTCCACTGTTCTGGTTCTTAAATTTCATGAATCACTTTGTCCCCAAAGAAAGGAAGATGTGGCCCAATCCCTGTGGGACCAAAAAGACCTTAAGCATTTAGTGGTAAAGCTTGCTAATTCTGTAATTACCTTCTATAATGGGTCTGAAGTTATTACTTTTATTTCAAAGTAGGGCCCTGAGATTTCAGGAATACTGAATATAAGGCAGTCCTGCCCCCAGTGTGTGATATGTGATGGATAAAAGTCATGAACGAGGAACATCCTGAGATTGGGCTACAGGGAGTTTTGACTATCATCCCTCTGCCATGACAGATTTTTAGGTGCAGGGAGTCTGTCCCTGAAAGGCCCGGTACGATTCAGGGGACAATCCAAATGGAATTCGAGTGCATCACAGGGAACATTGTCACACACTATGGCCGATTTCAAGACACCTTGTGTACCCAAAGGAAACCCACACAGATACAAGCAGGACATGCAAACTTCTCGCCCAGGAGGTGTGAGGCTGCAAGCTGGCCAGCCAAAGCGCCACGTCTGCCTTTATGGACCCTGTTAGCTAGACCATAGCCTGTTAAGTGAAGAGTTAGCTTATCCAACGATACAGTAGCCAATGGGTGTGAATATCAGGAAACCCATAAGGGAAAAAACACGACTAAGGAAAGTATGGATGCAAGTTTTCAGAAAGTTTCTGCGGTGGGTTGGCAGTCCTGTGCTTTGCCAAAAACAACAAATAATAAAAATTCTTCTGCCTACATGGTATAGAAATGTGGCCTTGTGGAACAAAAAGAATAATGCCTTTTTTCAACACTGCAGTGCATACACAACCCACAACAACCCCCCCTCCAAAAAAACCGAGAAACAGTAGAAACCTCAATGTCCCACCCTTCCCGCCTCCCTCCTCGTCCCCGTCCTCTCCTCCATCTCCTCCTCGAGTTGATCGGCTGACTCTTCAGTTCTCGGTACATCTCCGGGAGCCGGAGGGAACTTTTCATGATTCACACAAGGCTTCCTCTCCTGCTTGCCATAAGCATGTGCTTTCGGGAAAGACAAAGAAGGAAACCTTAGAGCAGTGTTTCCTAATCCGGTCCTCGGGGACCCACAGTCAGTCCACGTTTTTGCTCCCTCCGAGCTCCCTGCCGACAGTTCTCATTTTTGCTCCCTCCCAAAATGTGGACTGTCTGTTGGTCCCTATTTCTTCCTCTGTGACAGGCGAGAGGAGTCAATGGTGCAGCAGCCAATTATGAGCTGATGTCACATCGGCCGGGCGCCTTTGCCGCCTTGAACACTCCTTGATTACTTATAATCCAGCTTAGACCCAAGATGGGAAGCCAGCCTGCATTTGAAACTATTACTTGATCCAATCCAACTTTATTTGTAAAACTATTACCCGATGCCTATAGTGATTTCATACTGGACATAAATATACAGGCATCTGATAGCGTGATAATGCACTTTTAATGTTAGAATGACCATTAGTCTGACCATCCATCCATCCATTCATCCATCCATCCATCCATCCATCCTCTGCAGTATCACTGTATCCCTTGAAGCTTAAGGCACCCTAGACTGGATGCCTGTCCATTGTAGGAGTCATATGCAGATACTGTGGGCAATTTAGTGACAGCAGTTTGACTAACTGCTTGGACTACGTGAGGAGAAAACCTGAGAAGGATCTGAGCAGCCGGGTCTGTGATTCAAACCCGCAGCCTGTCAGCCGCTCCCCGGGTCATTTCCTACGTTTATTTTTCAGCTAGATTGCTCAGTATTTTTTTTCTAATGTCAGAAATAATGTTGAGATGAGTGAGTTGTACTTCTGAAAAGCATATTAAAATGAATCACTTAGCGAGGGACAGGCCTGTGCAGTCTGACTCTAAAGTGTGTGATTAATTACCCCCGCATCTGCATATTTTATAAGATCACAGTGTTAACCTTCTTTAAGGTGTGATGGCGAAAATGTTTCTCATTTTGAATCATTGTAAGCTTGTCATTCTCTGTCATTGGTTTATGGAAGAAAAACTGCAAAAAAGAATGAGATGTGCACACTGGGAATTTGCCAGTGTTTTTTAGACTCATGGGCAATGGGTAGGAGGGCGAGTGGCAATGTGAGTCGCAAGCGATTTGGGAAACTTAGACAGAGCATGCCCTCCTCCATCTGTTTGTTTGCTTGGTAATTTTTTTTTCTTCAAAATACTGATCGTCCTCTGATGTCAGCCGAAGACCTCGCGATGAACTGCGTGTCACCCGATGGTGGCTTTGCGTGGCAGCTTACGTAGACTCCCCTAGGGTGTCGCTGATATTGGGGGTGCAGTGGGGGGGTTGTGAAATCAAACCTTTGCTACTTTGGTCACCAAGGACAGCGTGACACACTCCATATCATGAATAAAAGGAACTCAAAAAATGTAAGTGACGGCCAACCGATTCAGCTCTCCGGTCTACTGAGTCCCTGTACCCCCCCCGCAGAGAACCCCGGCACCTCATTACTATGAGAAAAGCACACAGCTTGTCGTGCATCTGACATACTAGAATTTAGCTAGAACTTTACACAATTATTTTATTTATTTCCAAGTGACGTACATTAAACTGTGGAGTCCCACAACTGGGACTAGGGATTTTGATGGCAATACTGCTCTACGTAAATACCAGATTACATGTCATATATAAAGATGCAATAATATCTGTAAAACGACATTTTACAGGACCACTGCCTCCATTTGTTTTGTGTTCATTGTATTGAGTGTTTGTGTGAGGGTTGGATGGATGAATGGATGGATGGTTCTTCGTCTGAATGCTCCATGTCAAGCTTGCGTCAAGTGTTTCTTTAACCCAATAATCAGAAAAACCATCATGTAATATATAGAATGGTAAATACAGGTAGTAAAACCATCATCGAACTCCATCCACAGTGGAAGTCTGAAATTCACTGTGGGTTTAGCTCATAAATATTACCGTAATGACTGCATGTGCCACACAATAGCATTAAAAACACAATTAATTATACCGAGGCACGTCATAAATTCTGTGCCACCTCCAGATAATATTGTGGGCTATAGATTTTTCATTAAAAAGCAATGAAATTGTCGAGAGGATTTATTCATGTCCGGTCCGAACCGAGAAATTTTGGGTGGTAAAGAAACACATCTTGTGTAGAAACAACAAATATCTCTGAGGATCAAACGAGCCGCGTTCCTCAAAAGCTGAGGTCAACATGAAACTAACCTATTCATCTGCAGTGGAGGGACTCAGCCGGCCAGTGGCTTAACTACATGCCCTGTCTGTTCCATGAAATCCATTCGTTTGGAAGCAAAGAGGTATCATTCTGATCATTCTGAGTACACAATGATAGGGACAGAGATGTATGTGTCCTGTGCTGTAACACACAGCATATTTCCATTCAGTTATGTTCCGTACATTAAAGCCTGATTCAAATCACACCAGCAGGCAAATATTTTGAATACTATGGACCTTCATAAAGGGAAAGGTAAGCAGCTCTGTGGAGGAATGCTGTTTCTTTCAATCTCCAACACCAGGGATACTTATTTGTTCCAATCTAAACGACAGACTGATTCTCTGTCATAAATCTCATTATCTTACCGTAGTCGATGCACAAATTGAGTCGAAAATCAATGAGAAGAAAAGTCATCCTTGAAACGTTGTACTAGATTAACTTTCTAGAGTGGCAAAGTCTTAAATGATGCTATAATGAAGCAGTATAAACTTTGCTAAAAGTGTGGTATTAACGAGATCTCGGACCAATTCACAGGATGGGGGTGTGATGCGGTTAGCATTGAGCATTACCGATTTCGCTTGGGGCTACTTTAATTGACACCAAAGCAATATTCTGCCTATTGTTTCTTAGTTCACGGTTCAGCTACGTATCGTACTGGTGACTCATGCCGGATTTACTGAGCACAGAAAGAAATAGGAAATGCCAGCAGAGCGGGGACAAACGATAGGTTAACCACGAGCAGCGTTTTGGCACGTTATCTGAGGACCGTAATGTGGGTGCTGTTTGGAGTGCTAATCTTTCAGCTTAACCGTGGATCAGAGGCTGCTTGTGCACTGGGAACTAATGGCTATGAACCTGAGGAAGAAAAATTGACCTTGTAGCTACTTATATTGTCTCTGGGATGAAGAATATATAAGACAAAAGTAAGAGTATGGGATGAAGTTTATTGTAAGGGTAATGATAAACGTTATTTAGCAGATATTGTTTTCAGAGGCACATCGCTTTGTGATCATATTAAGCTCATTGGAATTTTACTTACACAAAAATGTTTTGAGAGCACAATGAAAATGATTGGTTCAGAGAGATAACCAATCAGATTGTAGCGGAGGTGGGTCCAAGCAACTGGAATAAGCGGGACCAACCAATCAGATGACTTTATTTCACCACCTGGGAAGTTACTTAACGGGATGTACTGTAAACACAGGTAGTATCTCAGCAATTCCGAGTTACTGCTGGATCGCACAGGAATTACGGCGGCTCTGAGGACCGGTCCTCCTCCTGTGGCAAAGCCAGCATAAAATTGAGCTGCTGTCCCATTCCTTCAAAGGCTCTCTGGACAGCATCCCATCTGAGGGGGAGGTGGGGGGGGGGGGGTGCAAAAATCCAGAGGTTTACTTTTTCTTATGAGTGACACACTTAAGATTAGAGGCCCTCGATGAGCAAAGGAAGATTTCCGGCATGCTAACGTGCGCGATGGCATCTTTGTCAGTAATCCGGGCCAGCTGGGGTGTGCAGGTCCAGTCCCCTCGAGAGAACACGCCCACACCTGCCTGTTATGAATGTACCCCGTGTGATTACAGGGGCATCTGGTTTGAGCCCAAGATATATTTAGGATGAAATGGCTTTCACACAGAAGCTCTTTTTGGATTTCCTGGCGATTCCTATTCCAGTGAGGATAACAGGTGCCTGTACAGTACACAGGAAGGAGATAAAAACGAGCGATGGACACAGGCAACGTAAACAGCCGCGAATGCAGACGTTTACGGGAGTCTGTGTCTGCATTCTCACCACGTAGCCGCAGTGCATATTTAATGAGGCTAACAAGTCCCTCTGTTGCTTTCTTGAAGAGTAAATCGATTCAAAATACATGTATGATCAGGTAAACACATCCTCGTGCATCGATGATTTCTCTGGTTAAGCTATTTGTGGAATCGTTTTAGTGGATCGGCACCAGCGGGCCGGGGCGGACCAACGCTGGCATATGGAGAGAAATGACAAAAACACTTTGGGAGTACAGGGCACGTTTAAAGCCCACAAGATCTGCCTTCTTCCATTTTTATGGAGGCAAGTGTGCAAGGAAAAAAAAGCAGAGAAATCTATAGACAACTAGCTGAATGCATCCTGACTTCCAGAGAATGGCACAAGGGGCACTAGGTGATGTATTTAGTCGGCAGATGTTTTTACCAGTGGCAGTTCTCAAGGATAATAAGTGCTTTAAGCTGTGGACGGCAAAACACCGGCACAAGAAGGTAATCGGTAAATAAGTTCTCTGGGGCACCTCTTCTAACTGTGAGATCCAGGACTATCACACCATAATATGGGAGCTTGACACCTAAGTTTAAATCATATTGTGCTAGAAAAGGCAGAGTCCACTGCTTTAATATTTGATACATTTCTATCGGTCTTACTGCTAATTATACGAATTACCTCCTAAAGTAGCCATCCGGAATTGTGCAATTGAAATGCATTAGGCCAATATTGCGGATGTAAGGTAGATATTCTGCGCCCTGCCGACCGCCGTTTCTCATGTGGACGTGAACGACGAGTGACCGCCTTGTTGCCATGGGAACCGTGCCTCCCCATGGCGATATTTAAGTTCTCCTTGCTCCACTCGTCCGCGTCAGCTGCGAGTTCAAAGCGGGCCGACGGGGGTCACCCCCTCTCAAAGGAATTCTGGGATGTGATTCGCAGGATCTGGGAAGGGCGATTTAGTGGAGCTGAGAGGTTAATTGTCACCTCTTTAGAAGCTTTTGAAGTATAAGCCATTTCTTCATGAATTAGTAACAGCTGCTAAGTGACGAATGGGGGTCAGCTGGAGGGG
>JAODKC010000039.1:13575384-13588231 GCA_026777985.1 Mormyrops attenuatus | reverse complement strand
TAAAAAATTTAAATATCACACACAAAGCTTTGGTTTTTTTTCCCCCCTCTCATTACAATTTTGCCCCCCCCCCCCCCCCCATGCTTATTTTATATGTAGAAATATATTTCCAGGCTTGTCGGCTTCACTTTCACTGGGTTTGATCTCAGCACCTCCAGAAACACAGCAATGTTGACTGGGGGAATCATTAAGGAAGTCCTTTAAGTACACTTAAAGTGAGACTGAAACTATAATGGCTAATTAAATGAAAGTACATTAGTTAGTTCAAACGCCAAGTCTTGCTAATGTGTACAAGTCAGTGTAACCCTGATCTGCCACTGAGATGAGGAAGTTTGAGCAGGGTGGGGTGGGAGATCAGTGGGGACAGCTTACATAAGGGGGTGTCCAGGGTGTCCCAAGAGTGAGAGCCAGGACTGAACCAAAAGAAGCTCCGACCTCAGCCGGGACCACGCCTTCGGGGAGAGTAGGGATATTCCCTAGCTGCTATATTCCAAGTCAGTGTTGGTTGGGCTTGCAAATGGTGGCAAATGTGAGTTATAAAGGTCTGCAGTCCAAATCCGCTCCCGCCATCCGCCGGGTCCTCAGTGTACGCTCCCTGGGAATGTGGCCCTGTGGTCCACAGTGGCTACCTAACAGTGCTCCATGAATAAACACATCTCACCCCCTGGGGACAGCAGAGCTTGGGGTGTGGAGATTAGATGCACACAGGGGCACCTCGCAAAACGTCATGGGACTTCATAAGGAGCAGCGTGTTCCTGTCGGAAGGGAGAGGCGAGAGATTACACACTTAAGATGCCTTTTAAACAACTGCTCATGTTGCTGGAACATATAATTTAAAATTAGATTTATCTTTTTAAGCAAATGGCATTTTCACAGAATGTCAGGCTGGTAGATTTTTTTTGTTTATTTTAGTTATTTATTTTGCACTGATGGTCTATTGAATGGGCACTAAACACACTTCTGTGCTGATAACACTCTTAGGAGGGGTGAAATGAAACAGCGCGAAAGGTGGTGTGGAAAAAAAAATTAAAGTTACCTGAGCCGCAGGAGTATGTCGATGTGAGTTTTTTTTTAAACTCTTCCCCTGAGTTCGGAGCCCTTATCGTGTCCGGGGGCGTTCTGGACCCCGCCAGCCCGCCCGCCTGTGGCCTAGCGTAGCGAACAGAGTCCTCGGGGCTAAGCTGATATTTCTTTCGCTGAATGAGCAAACGCAGATGTCTCCTGCCCCCCCTCCCTCTCCAATCCTGTCCCCCGTCCTCAAAAAAAAAAAAAAACACACTCTCCGACGAGTCTCTCACTGGCGGGCATGGAGAAACTTCAGAAGGCTTTTATATTTGTCTTAGAGGAGCAGTGATGATTAAAAATGATTGATTGGAGTGTTATTCTTTTTCATGGTGGGACATGTTTCTGCCACAGACGGGAAACCTCCTTAATCAATAATCAGTGTTTCTGTCCCTCTAAATCGTGCGCACGATGGCAAAGCGGACCTCTCACCACAGTGACACTTCTCAGTTCATTTCCTTTGCATCATAATATAATAACCTTCTTCCCCCGTTGCCTTTAACATTTTGCGGCATCAATTTTGCGGCCCTTTTGTCCAGTGGCGTATTTATTTATTATTAGTTTCCAAAGAGCAATTAGTCTGCTGGTGGATTTTCATTCTGGGGCAAACTGCCAAGCACGCCATGCAGATTGAGTTAGCCGCTGTTTGAAAGTGAACCCCTCTGCCCCCCCCCCATTCTCCGTTTTCTGCGGGAGATCACAACACCCAGCCTCTCGACCTGGTGGCAGCGTGTTAATTAGAAATTCAATTTAAGACGTCAGAAAAGAAAATTCATTAGTGCGCCCTGCTGGAAGTGCAATTTAAATGGGAGACATTTGGACTGGGATTAACATCCACAGCAGCATCCGTCGGACGGGTCCCTGCATTTAATAGGGCCCCTCCCCCTCACAGATGCCCCCCCCGTCTGTACCCCATAATGCAACGTGATCAATAATGTTTCAGAGCTACATGAACCTACAGGCACAGTACTAAAGTTCAACCTACATTTTTATGATAACTAGTCCTCTTTTGCGCTGAAAAAAATGTATAGAGAAAAATGCAGTTTAAATTGCAGACTTAAAGTCAGCTGGCTGTATATGGCTCCATAATAAGGTGAAAAAAGTACAGTGAGATGGGATCAAAATCATAAAAGTCATAGTAAGTCAGAGGGGGTGAAAAGTGTGTCTACCTCGGCTTCTGCTCCCGGGGTGCTAATGACAGCACTATTTTTCCTGCTGCCTGTGCCCAAAAGCTCCCCTAGTCATCATGAGCCCCCCCGCCCCGTAGGTCTCCCTTCGGCACCGAAAGTAATCCACGGAGCTCTTAATGTGAAGAGATCTGACCTTTGCTGAGGTGCCACTCACTTTGCGATGGGCTTCGTCGCTCCGCGTCGGTCTCCACGGTGCCGCCATGGTCTCCATTTACAGCAGTGGTTCACTTCTCGCATTTTGCCTGATATATTCAGAAGAGATGGTTTTGGGCAAATACAAATTACAAAATACAAATAAAAAGCTTTGGCGCTGTTTTTAGAAGAGAATGTTTATTAGTCCGCTCAGCGTCTCCCTCTCGAGATGTGAAATATAACACTACATGTGGGCTGGGGATTGATGATTCAATCGCTTCAAAGGATTTGCCACCAAGAAAACATTCTTTCTTTTTCGGGCTTTTTCCCCGTCTGACTCACAGGATGCCGGAAGTCTGATAGCGCCTTATAATTTATTCCTGGGAAACGCAGCAGTAAATGGAAATGGGGCAGGACGAGGCCGCACGCATCGTCTGCACGTATGGCGGAATGGGCTGGATGAGGCTGTGCGTATCATCCATGTGCACGGCGGCGCAGACTGGATAAGGCCTCGTGCATTGGGTGCATGTATGGTGGCGCGGACTAAATAAGGCCAGGCACATTTTCCGCACGCATGGCTGAGTGTGCCGGATGAGACTGTGCACATCATCTGTGTATCTGGTAGAGCAGGCCGGATGAGGTGGAGCGCATTGTCCATGCATACGGTGGAGAGGGCCAGATGAGGCTACGTCTGTTCTCTGTGCGTATGGCGGAGCGGTCCGGAAGAGGCCATGCGCATTGTCCACATCGTCCACGCTTACACCGGAGCGGGCCGGATCGTACGCCGGAGAGGGCCGGATCGTCCACGCTTACACCGGAGCGGGCCGGATCGCATGCCGGAGAGGGCCGGATCGTACACGCATACGCCGGAGCGGGCCGGATGCCCCTCTCCATTTCCCTGGATCAGCGCTTCCTCGCCCCAGGTCCGTAATGCTGTTTAGACATACCGGCACAGGGTATGCGCCGGGGGCAGACATCAGGCCTGCCTGGCCTCCCTCTTCCCCCCAGCATTGTTCCAGTCCAGATTCCTCACTCCTGTGAATCTGTGTGATTGAATTGGACAGAAATGAAACACTAACCATTCTCAAGGACTCCATGTGTCATGAACAGAAAAGCCTACAAACTAGAAAAGAAAAATCTTGTGCAACATATACTTTTATTCTTCAACGCAGTCATTGTTATTATTTTTTATGGCAACTTCAGAATGCTTAAATACTGTGATACTACTATATGATATAATGTAATGCAATTGTAATGTAATATAATATAATAAATCCATCCATCCACTATTGTACTGTACTGCATTGTGCCTGAAGCCGATCCCGGGAAACACCGGGAACAAGGCAGGGGATGCCTAGGATAGGATGCCAGTCCATTGCAGGGCACACACCTACAGTATACTGAGGGCAGTCCACCTAAAGTGAATGTCTTTTGACAAGAGGTGAAAATCTCATACCCGAATTTCCATTTCAAAGACATGGGCATGCAGACTCACTCAGAGTTGAGGGAAAGGACTCAAAATCTCAATCCTGTAGGTGTAAATTTAATTCAATTTATTTTTTATAGCGCCTTTCACTATATAGTCGCCCTAAGGTGCTTTACATGGGTTTGTTGTGCTGCAATACAACATCACTAAGGCAGAATAAAACAGAAACAGGGAAAAGGGAGGAGAGAGAAAGAAAGAAAGAAAGAAAGAAAGAAAGAAGGGAGACCACAGAGGAGAGGAACAAAAAACTCCCAAGTAGGGAGAAAAAAACTTCTGCGGGTCGAAAGTCAACTGGTTGTTCGACTTCCCTGAGCATGCTAACGTTACTGAAAAGCCAGTCGCTACCCAATGGGCCACCACACCACCCTTAATGACAGACATACACTGTTTTATATATATATATATATATATATATACTGTATATATATATATCTCTTAGAAAACTATCGTCCAAAATGGTTTGGATAGAGTTACATGTTTAGCCAATTTATTTGGGTCCACTCCCGCTTTGAGATGGCATCATTGCCAGCCCGTTCCAACTGGAGTGAATGTTTCAATCAGTTTTTGTTCTGGAAATCTATAGAATGTTCCAGAAATCCCCTATCAGAGTAATTCTGCTTATTTTGGATTAATTTTCATTTCATGCTGTTGAAAATATATTTTGTGGTCATAGGATTTTTATTTTTTTTTTGCCAAATTACACGGTGCCTAAGACACTACAGCGGATTAGGAAATTAATCACGGTGACGAATTTAATAGCTTCCTGGGCGAGTGTGGAGGAAGCCGGTGACACGCTCGGCTGCTGGTCACTGGGGGACTTTCCTTAGCATTAGCATTAGCACACACACACACGGACAGCTTATCGCTGGCTCCTCCATGATGTCACCTTATAGCTGCCCCCCTCCCTACCAGCTTAAAGGAACAGGCACGGAAGCTTCATCTAAAGATCTAATGGACCCCCCCACTTATCAATTATTATGTTGACCGTGTGTATCTCTCATTTCTTCATCTGGAAAGAACTTATTCAGCATGCACACGTTAAAAGAGATCACTAGTACACGATCACACCACCATGAATGAGATGGTTCTTCAAAAAAACAAAAAAATTTGAGCTCATTAGATTCACAAATTCACAAATGTGTGATGTGGTATCTTTTTAACAGAGACTTTTAGGATTTACAACTGTCTCATCAAAATAAGGTTTTTTGTCCTTTAGTACCTGAAATGTATGGATCAGCTGCCTCCGTCATTTGATCTTTGATTTAATGGCCCGTCAAATTAAAACTGCAAACCACGGCTGTACATTACAGACACAAAGACAGCTTGCGTTGCCTGCAAACCGCGATCCCTTTTCTTGTCGTCCCGTTTGTCATAAAAACAAACTCTCCGATAAGCCTCAGTGAAGCCGCTTGCGTCGTCGGCGGAAATGGCAGAGAGGCCTGGATTGTGTCTTTAAACACCTCCAAAAGAAGGAGTGAGCCGGAAAGTAGGGCAAAATCTCCGGAGTGTGGGCCCCGTGAATGATTAATCGAATATTCATTCGGCTGGATTACACTCCGAAAACAAATGGAAGTTTATCTCATGGCTCCTATCAGCAGCTTCAGTCCGGCTAAATAATTAAGCGGAACGTTGCGCTTTTATGGGTACAGTACGCACAAATTGTTACCTACGTTCAATTTTCTTGAGGCTGAAGCATGAGCTTCTGGCAGCTTTCATAGTAGATTTTTGCCTGGGAATAGTCTGGGGGAGAAAAGTTAATGCAAGAAGGCCTCTTTTCTGTAAGTCTGAATCTGTAGCTGAGAGACAGGTTGCTGCTGCAGAAATAGGGTGCCCTTTCACTCCCGCTCATGCCCGTCACCACCATCACGACGGTCCGTGCCCTGACACAGATGGCGGACATAATTACCCAGCAACCGCCTCCTTAATATCCCGGTGAAGCTGCAAAGCGGTTCTGCGGAGCGCGCCGAAGCACACTGACGGGAGACTCGGCGATGGGCCGGGCCTGGGGCACTCGCCATAGAGAGACGATTCGATAACCCATTTATGCCGCGGCGGCCACGGCAACAGAACGACGTCCCGAAACTTAACGGGACGGCCCAGGGCATCGCCGCCCGAGATCTCGGCGCAGAGGCTCTTGTTGCACTCAAATTGACAATCAATACCTCATTTGCTGTGCCTTAGAAAGATCATAACCCCCTCTTCCAACTTGGACATAATGATATAATGCTCAGGAACATGCTTTAAATCTCTATAATTTCAGTCTCGGTGAAGGAATTTTATTGAGCTTGAAGAATAATCCAAACATTTTCATAGAGAGAAGAGCAGGTATTTACGGACACGATATTTACGGCCAATCTACCTCCATTATCCATTAAACTAGCCTTTAAGGTGCACGGTAATTCCCCTTTTATCCACCCCTCCCATCCCCGAAAGGAGGTTGGCCCTCGGCCAGCTGACTCCACATCTCTCAGAGTCTGGAGCATCCGGAGGATCCGGTAAGATTTCCAGAGGTGGCTGTGGAATGATCAAAGGTTTCAGCCACGCATGTGTGCATGCAGATTTCCCAGAGAGGATAACGTTAATCCGCTCCGGATCCTCCGTCCCTTGAACGCGTCCCGAATGTCTAAATTATAGGCTGATAACAAGCCACTCTCTGTCACTGGGAGAATTTCAGCTGCGGGGCCCAGAGACGGACACGTATTTTTAGCATGCCTGAAATAGAGCAAGCTAAAAGTGGCAGGGTCGCCTCGACGCTCAGATAAAGGACGACCCACGGGCTGCTACATCAGCATCGGGGTTCCGGAGGTGCGGCTTTGCAGGAGATGCCTGCCTGCATTATTTACATTGCTGCTGCGAATCTCTGCAGATGGTTGTCCATATGTACTGTAGGCCCAACTGTAATTACACGGATTTCGCATGAGCAAAGCAATTAAAAGAAAATGATCCCTGGAATTCAAGGACATAACTTTGGGTTGAACATCGAGGGTGTTGAGGTCTCCACCCATTCAATGGGGTCCAGGGGGTTGTATTGGCTGGTTTTGATCTTTGAGGGGGGGTTACAATGCCACCATCATTTACGCCCATACTGGAATCGCACCTCTTCTTCTCTCACTTTTTTTGCCTCCCCCTGTCCCCACTGCCTGCTGTCCGTAGCATGTCTGTACTGTACATTTTGTCATTTAATCACCACCCCACCACTGCTCTCTCAGGTTTAAAATGTCAATCTCCTGCGACGGTCTGTTTGTGTTGATTTTTTATTTTTATTTTGGCAACTGGGCTGCATTTTTGGCAGGTAGTCAATAATAAGCTACCACAGAATATACATTTGATGAAAGTTACGACTTAAAAACTCGACTGCCGTCCTTCGAGATCCAGCAGTAAATAGCCGTAGTGAAGCTACCTGCCTATCTACTCCCGCTCCAAGCAAGACCTCGCAGAAGGGGGCACAGATGAACCTTTGATCATGGGTCTGTTGGTTTCATGTCAAAATTTTGCTGGCGAGTGGCACAGTGTATGCCAGTCACACGACCGCCCATGAATATTCAATCTAACGTTGAGTCGTGTGCAGTTTGAGGATATTTTAACGCCGATGTGTTGCTACTAGAGGACTGACACCAGGGGGTTTCTAGCTATTGAAAAGATCAGGAGCTAAGTCAAATTTACCTGGGGCTTGCTTTTTTTTTGAAGGGCTAAAATACTCAGGGCTAGGCTTAAAATACTCGGGGCTAGGCTTAAAATACTCGGGGTATAGCCCCGAGTGATCAGACCTAACAATGCAGATGACTAATGCCATGACAACATGCTAAAAGTGAAGGTATCATTAAGTGGGAGCATGGGAGCATGTGTGGCTCAGTGCATTAGGATGCTGTACTTGTGATTAGAAGATTGTTGGTTCCAATCCTGTTGTCGCCAGGGTGATTTCACAGTCATGGCCCTTACCTCCCAGCACGTCACTTTGGATAAGAGTATCCGATGACATTTTACCTTTCCTTACCTTATTCTTGTTGTCTCACATATATGAAGGTGTTTCTTCCCTAACAGTAAAGCTTCCCAAAGCTTGATGGTTGACCCAGTTCTCAATTGTAGCCCTTCTGTGGTCTGACAGTTCATTTTCTATCTGTTTTTTCCTCCAAAATGATTGTACTTTGCTTTTGCTCTTCCCATCAGCTTTTGTTACTCCTGATATTTTTACTTCTCTTCCCACAATCCCTTGTCTCTGTTCGCCCATCCTGCCTCCAGCATGTCTTACAGGTATACTTATAAAGAATAAGTACTTCTTTTATTTTTCAAAAGAGGGGACCAAGAAAAACATTGCAATCGCATCTGTGCTATAATCAAACATAGGCAAAACACAGTGAACGAATTCCCTTCCTTGGCACAAACGCACTTCACACGTCACAAGAAGGAAACATTTCAGTCAAAAGCTGTGGGGTGTCATGGACGTAAACGTGGAAACAGAACATAAATGTATTTTCTCATCTCTTTAGTTCGTCGCCTCACTTTAAAAAAACTTTAACAAAAATTGAAGGTGAGTGCTTCTGTGTTTGAAATTCGGGGGCCCAAAAACGGAGGCACCTTGAGTTTGTGAGAGTTTTTTTTTTTTCCAGAAGCGGGAGCTGTTTGTGTTTGGGGTTTCTGAGGGCTGCTCATTTCAGAAGGTGAGGAGAAAGGGCACGGCCGCTACCGCCAGCTTCTGATAAGCATCCTATTTCGGGTCAAGCATACAGCTGAAGCCTGCGTGTTTGGGGGGGGGGGGGGGATTGGGCACCAAGGCTCATGCATTTTTCAGATGCCTCCACCCCCCCGCAACCTCTGTCGCCAGGCGTTCCTTTGGTGCTATCGTGCGATCCGATCTACCAAGCAGAGTGCCTCATTGGCCTCTGGCTCCTGTTAACGGGAGGGAAATTCGCGAGAGGGACTGTGGTCTGGCTGGACGGACAGCATTCCCAAATAGAGACTTTCGTGGGGGAATACGGCCCATCTGCCCCAACTCCTCTTGACCTCTGTGAGATTCTGTCAGCCTGTAAGCACAGGTGGGGGGAGGGGGGCACTGCATAGATATTCACATGCAGAATACTGTGCTGTGACTGGCCATAACCCTATGAGGTGTGATATATGTGGTAGACTGCCAGTAGATTGCCAAGTATACATGGAAGACCATTAGACACATAGCAACCCTTGTGCTGGGGCCATGTGAGCAGGTACACATGGTCAAAAGTATTTGGACATCAGTTTGTCCAGCATCTCATTCCAAATCCAGTGATATTAATATGAGGCTGGTCGGCCCTTTGCTGCTGTAATATCCTTTACTCTTCCTGGAAGACTTTCCATTCGATGTCGGAACATTGCTGGCGGGACTAGCACCCGTTCAGGTTGGGTATGGATGTTAGGTGATCGGGTCCCGTTCTGTAAGCCTGTGTGGCCGATCACATTTTTACCTTCACAGTCACCTCACTGGTTGACCAGGGCAGCAATGTACCGAGCTGACTTACTGGAAAGATGTGTCCTATGATGGTGCCAAATAGAAAATCACTAACCTCTTCTGTATGGCCACCCATTCTGCTAATGTTTGCGGTAAGAGGTGATGTGACATACTACCCGTGTCAGCAATGGGTGTGGCTTAATTAGGCAGTAGTTCTAATTAATATGGGTGTCCACATGTTTTTGCTAACATCGTGTATTTGTCCTCCTGGAGTACCTGGAAGACCTTCTGAAGTCATTTAGCTCCATCCCTCAGCACCTTGGATGCTTATCGTTAAAAGATAGGAGGGAAATGTGAGCATATTGCATTGGATGAGGTCTTGAAAACCAATCTAGGATTGGACGCTTAGATCGTGGGCTATTATTGTTTCTTGCAAACGAGGTTAAGATCCCTTCACGGCTCGCTTTATTCCAACTTGTCGCTTCACCTCAGTCCACCTCTGCTCTCATATCACCGCCGTCCTGCCCCCCTGTTTCTGAAAGGGTTTCCTACATGTTCACATGTCGACGGTATTCCAGCTCAGGCTTAAACTCTCCAGGTCCCTCTGCAATACAGGTCGGGCCTGTGAAGCCAGCCGGCTCGCCGGAGATGCCAACAAAAGGGGGGCGGCTTATCAGGCCGAAGCTGCCGGCGCGATCCGGTCCGAGCTAATCCCGGCGATTTGATTCAGCGTCCGGCGCGACGCTTCAAATTTGTTGATAGCAAACTGTGACTAAAATGATTAACACCAACTGACTGTTTGAGGATTTTTTTGGCCACACTGGGATAAGAATTAACATGCGGCGAAATTTGATGAAGCTGTGTGCACGTGCGTGTGTGTGTGTCGGGGGCTGATGATGATGAATGTCTTCGGAAACGTGAGAAAACTCGGCCCAGATTGCATCTTTTCTCCTTACTGACCTGAGAGGATGGTGCAAAGCTACAAAAATGGGATGGTTCACAAATGCTCCTCCATCTGTTGTTGCTGATGTGGCCAATTAAACTGCTGTTTCAAGGCTTTGCTGCAAGAATAACCCTGCCTGAACAGCAGTCTCATTAGAAGGCTACCTTGAGCTACTACTGCCTTCCTCATCCGGGGCCTCCTACTCCTTAGCATAGATTCACTGTGCATGTAACCGGCAATCAATGCTAACCACCATTCCAAGTTCTATACAACAAGTGTGCTATATATGCATAACTCATTGTACATTGCTGGCTATTAAAATTCATTCCTACCTTCCCTAGGCTCGCGAAACATCCGTATTTACCGGATATTGCCGTTCCGTAGCCGAACATGTGTGACGCCTTGAGCTGGAGCCTGACAGACACGGCATAATGCACCACGAACCAGGGAGGTGTCATTTGGAGGATTCTGTAATGAGTGGATTACTTGGCAACTTGTGTTCTGCGTTTTATTAGCGGGCCGCTCTGGCGCAGAGGGGAGCTGAACACGCCGCGGCATTGTGGCTGGCTGTTCGAGCCGACTTTCTTCGCCTGGGTAATTTTGTTGACTTCGGCTGTTGGTTTGGCGGTATCGCTCAGCACCAGTGATTTTATTCCTTTATTTTTATTTATTCATTTGTTTTTTTTTGCCCCCAGAAGACCCGACAGACAGCTTGGAGCTAGGAAAATACCAAAACAGGAGCGATAACTAGAGTTTGATGGGTTGTAAGAATGATGTGTTTGTGTTGTCCGAATGCAAATTGACAGTAATAGGTGAATCTCAGGGTATTAGCTAGAGGCCATCCTACAGTATTTCTGCTCTTAAAGGTTTACTCACCTTCATCAAACATTTTATTTTCCAAATCTGTATCATTCTCCACGGCTTTTGCTACCTAAAGCATTTTCTTTGCATCCTCTGGGCTTTTTAAACTTCTTTTAAGGACATTTTCATTCCATCCCCAAACTGGGATACAGAAGCATCTGTTAAAATATGTATATAGGCTTTCACTGACAAACTATTTGTACATTGCATAGTGTGATTAACGAGAGCATCACCTCTCTGTGTTTGTCCGTCTGTGCCCTGCTGGAGGTTCGCGTTAACGTTACCTGAGGATTTTCCCATTATTGGCACATATTAATTTGCATGATAGGTGACGCCTTTCAAGGTTGCATCACAAGAGGCTGAGAAACTACGGGTTAATGTAGACTGTTAAAAATTATAGGAAGGGAATGTTAATTTGCTAGCTGAAATTCCATTAGCAAAGATGCAAGCATGGCTGCCAAAAATAAGAAAAATATCTTATTACTATGGTTATTTTTACCAGACCACCATTGCTCACCTCTGCCAAAAGTTAATCTAGCACATTTCACACACCAGAAAATTAGATCTGTGGCTAACAGGAGATGGTCCAAGAGGAGCTGTGTCAGAGGTACCTAGTGTTACCTACTAAGTGAGCTCAGCATCTGCTTCCCTGTCTCTTCTTCCAAGAATCGTGTTAATATTCTTATTATGTCTGTGGTGTCAAGGGCCTGCATGCTTATTCACTGGGTCTTGGTATTAATCTTTGAAAAAAAATCTAGTCATTTCAAAAATTTTGTCACTTGTATCGGTTCAAGTGGCTCGCATTGTGGCCTCACACCCCCAGGGTTGAGGGTTCGATTGGCTCCCTTCATATCTAACTTGTTTTGCGTGCTTTCTTTTCCCCGCAGTCCTCAGATGGAGCCGCTAAATTGCCCATAGTGTGTAACAGCACACATGTTTACGTTTCATGTACATTTGACCAGTTCCCAACCTCTTGGGTGAAAAATGGATGGATGGATAGTATGAGCAGATGCCCGTGGAGGGGGCATCTGTGGGCTATATTTGCCCACCCCTGGTGCTAATGCTCTAACTCACAAACAAAGAGCCCCTGATTATTACCTGGTATCTCTGACGTATGATCAGTAGCGAGAAGCTGTATATGAGGCGTCCACAGAGGAGCTCAAAGGGCATGTTTTGATGGGAATTAAAATAAACTATCACCTTCCCTGGGATCTGTTCTGGAATCAGATAAAGTACCAGAGTTTTGTAAAGCGTGTCAGCTTGTGAAACGCGTCGGGGGCCGACACGCACGGGCAGCGCTCCCTTTGTCCTCGCAGAAGTCAGGGTTTAAATGGGAAATTTAAATTTCAAGGGTGGTTGTCAAAGTGTCCTGCGGGACCGGTGGGTTGCACCGGAAAAGGAGGGCAAAAAAAAGCCGCCCATTAGCATTCTGGAGTGAGCACTACTGAGAGGATCTGCACAAAAGGAATGATCGCAAGGTAAAACGAAAATAGGTGGCTGGGGCCAGAGTGTAATTGTGTTGGACCTAAATCTGACCTATTTACAGTGCACATTTAAGAGGTAAGGCCTTTAAAAAGGGAAATATTAACTATTCACACATGCAGGTTTATCTGTATGAGTGACGTCCTTATGACATATGGTTTGAAATTCAAGAATTTTTTTGTGGGGCTTATTTTTCATTTTTTTTTGTAGCCAATAGGGGCCTTCAATGGTAATACCAAGGTTCTGCCAGAATCCCTGCAATCGGGGGG
>JAODKC010000039.1:13555749-13575374 GCA_026777985.1 Mormyrops attenuatus | reverse complement strand
TGCTTGTTGGGCGCGCTATGTGTTAGGTTGGTCCCCCGCCCCCCCCCCGCCCCCCCCCCCCCCCCCCCCCCCCCCCCCCCCCCCCCCCGCCGGGGGGGGGGGGCCCCCGTGAGGGGGTGTGATATCTAGGTGTGTGGAATTCGAAGCTTGTTTCCTTCAATGAGCTCATTTCCTGGGTCATGCAGGGACCACTGCTAGCAGAACAACCTTCCCCGTGGTCCTGAAGAAGTCACAGCATGGGTAATTGAAGGGTATAGCAAGGAGAAGTATGATCCTTGCTCTCCAGAGGTATTTGCAAGACCTAATTTACCTTCACTAATTGTGAAATATTACGGGCCCTAATCAAGTGTGTGATAAAACCTCCATTAGTCCTTCGCTGTATAAAATCAATTCTCTCATTCTCTTTTTATTAACATCGTTCCATGTAACCAGGCATGTATACCTCCATGCGCAAGGCAGTTTCAAGGCGTCTTAATTGGAAAGACTTTGAGCATGATGCATAATGCATAAAAACAAAATGGCTTGTACTTATGCTCCTCCGCAAAGCATTCCCATTTAAGCAATGGGAATAAAGGGCATATGTTTACTGGTGTGTTTTTTTTTTTTGTTTCTCTCGCCACCGTAATTGGTTAGTTCGACGTTATTGCATCTTTCCGTGGCGCTGCTTCCGTAATGAGGGGGGTGAATTTAAGAGGCGTCGCAGTTGGGAACTAGCTGTCTTCAAACAGACACACTTTTGCTCCGTTTTTAGGCAACGAGATAACAGAGCTTGAAATTTCTGCTACCAATTATCGCTTGCAGAATATACCTCCAGCATCGTGCCGAGTGTCTCCCCGTCCTGTAGCCGCCTTGGTTTGAAGGCATTGCTGCAATTTCTGGGACAAAGTTATTTTTATTATTTGTTTGGAGTCACTGCTGTGATAATTAACACCTAACAGCAAATTGCATGCCTCCACTTCACCATCAACAACAGTATGTGCTTTTTTTTCCTGAATATTGCACATTTTATTGTGTCTGCCTCCTATTGCTGTTGGATAATGTTAATTGGATCAGATTCTATTGATGTGTTTTTTTCACTGTTGACTTTTTTTTTTGAGTTCACGAGATGCAAAATGGATCAGATATTTATTTTAACTGGATTCTAATGAATAGAGATGAGAGAAATCAGCAAAATTTAAACTGGGACATCCAGCACAACAGTGTTGGTACATCAGTCCATCTTCAAAACGCTTATCGCAGTCAGGGGTGCCGGAGGCCGTGGAGCCAATCGAAGGCAGCATAGTGTGCAGGGCTGGGAATAACAGTATTGAATGGCATATCAAAGGTATCATTAGCACCAATAATCAAACTAATAACAGTAACTAATAATAGTTTTATAAGTAAGACTATGAGCCTTTTTAGGTTCCTTTTTTAGCTTTTTTTCTATGCTAGCTGGTTTCTCTGGGGTAAATCCTCTCATGCATCCTAGAAATGGCAGATCTCCCATGACACAGGACTGAATGGAAACAAGATTCTCAGTGTCACGGTGTGAATGACACAAGTGCACGTGTGACCGAGACATTTCGTTAGCATATTTTCTAGAATAATCCTGTGGGATACAAATGCAGAAAGAATAGAAAAATATTCAAGGTCACGTACAAAATTCATCAGAAAATACTGCCGTATGTGACCAGCTCTGGTGTCATGTGTCATACTTTGATATCATGTGACATACCCAAGTGTCATGTGACAGACTGGCTTTCTGTGGCTTGTTGATTTGTGTTAACAGCTGAAAACCAACACAACACTCATCACTGTATCCCTCTGGGCACCTTCTACTCATCATCTTAGATGGAGTAATTCATAGTTATTAATGTTACTAACTATACCAGTAGATAGATGTTAAGAAACTGGAAATGAGACCAAAAGTTTGCAGCTTTGAGCCCTAGAGATGGAAAGCACTTTGAAAAAGGGGGTAAAATACTAATCAGTAATGAATGGATCTTGTTTTGGACACAAATGTCTGCGAAGCGAATCGATAATGTAATGCAATTTGAATGTGATTGAATATAACATTAGAAAACAAAGGATTTAATGTAATTACTTGCACAGCACTGAATGCGATTTGCATTTGAATTCTGTGATTCAGTGCAGCCTCGGCTGTCACTCTGCTGCTCTCCTCTCCTCTATCTCGCCATCTCTCTTTACTCGTGGCTGCATAATGAGCCTCTCCGTCCTCATTGTCTGCACTGCTAACCACCGCGCTCGTTCCACGTCGACCACAGCGGCCCCTCCTGAATATTTAAGGGGGCCAATGTATATTTCATCAGAGCCCCGGCATGGAGCCTGGCCCGCCCCCGCCTCCGCTGCAAGGCCAAGCAACACCAGAGGTCATTTTGTTCCACCCCTCAGTGTCTGCTATTTTTCACCCACCCCACGTCGCACTTGTGTCTGTGTTGCTGGCCGACGCCTTATTAATGCCGCAACAACGTTATTGATGTCAGCGCTGTGAATTTCTTCACATCGTCAGTGTTTAAAATGCGCCATCTAGTTTGCTGATGACTTCCCAGAAAGTTTTTCTTTAGTTTTATAATGTTACTGAGGCCAAGGTGATACTGGCCTACAATAATGTTGGTTCGTCTTTAAGTTCAAGGAGATGTGATTTCAGTGTTTTAACTTAAAAGGCATTTTGAAAGCAAAACATCTGTTTTGTATGTTTGGCTTCTTGCCATTAATCATTATTCATTTAGTCACAGTCAGTGTGTCTCACTTTATTATCATTAAGTGTGGGATTCCAGCCCCGCTTGTCCCAATTCTTGAGGTATCACAGCAGACGTGCCAAAAATTATTTACATTTGCTTATTTTTCGCTACCGTTCTTCGAGACAGGGAGATAAAAGCCATCTGACAGTTTGTCATCGTCATGGACAAACGCTGGGATTTCTGCTTCCTGCTTTTATGAAATTTCATCATCCTAAACCCTGAAGGTTAATTTACCAAAAAAAAAATAGCTCTCAAAGACATACGAGGTAAACATAAACGGCTATTGCAAATGTGCACTCAAATGCTGAATTCGACATTTCCTGGGGACCTCTCTAGTCCCAGTTAGTTTTAAGAAACAAGCTGCTCTGATGGTTTCTGAGTCATTAATAAAATCTGAAAGCCTGTTCTTTTGTAGGAAAATCATTGACAAAGTGGAAGAAAAAAGAGGACAATGGAGTTAGTGTAGCAGAACTGAGAAAATTCAAAGAAACCATGAAAAGGGCTTTGGAGAAATTGTCTAATTGTCTTAGGCAGCACTGCTGGGGCCAAAGGAGACAGCGTTCAGTTCATGGGGCCCCTCCTGGACGCCGACTCCCAGCCAGTGAATGCTTGTAGGGTAACCGCAACAACAGGCTGACACAACTAATGAAGTTTAAGTGGTCGTCATTACAGTGCCCTGTGTTACACTGATAATTGTATTCCTCCTATTTAATACATTTCCATTGTGAACAAATTGTTCTCCTCTACTCCTTGCCCGCACCTCATAAATATGGAATTTGCCATATTGTCACTCCTCTGTCCCCTCAGATTAGCTATCCGCCATCCTCTTTTAATGATGAACGCGTCTTCTCAAAACCCTAACCGTGCCGCACTGCCTTATGTAACTAAAACGTAAGGAAATGGTACCGTGGTGGTTGTCGTTGGCAACCATCAATCCGGAGATCCTTATGGCAGTGTACAACAGACCTGGTGCCAAATTCCCCCGCTCTGAAAAAAAAAAACGCAATTACGGCCCTCTTATAAAATCAAAGCTGGCTCAAAGGAAGTAATTCTGACATTTGGCATTATATGTAATTCTGGAATTCGACTGTCATTAAATGTGTTAATGGAGGTATGTAATCTATAACTGGCGTGTAAATATATAGAACAAAGGGATAGGCTTACAACTGGGTATAAGGTAGTGGAGATTAAGGGTAATAAAGCCAGCAAATTTGTTTTAAGCTTTAGATGCTATGTGTGCTAGAGATGAGGGAGAGCCACCTGGGAACGGCTCTTATTGATCTATGTGTTTTTAATCTGCACGGATTTGTTGGTCAGTCTCCAGTGGAGAGACTTGCTGCAGTCTCTGTATAGTGGTGGCTTTAGAGTCGCACGTAGCCAGTTTAACTGTTTGGGTTTGGTGCAAACAAAATGTCAGAAGCTGTTTCCTCTCATATCACAGCCTACTTTCCTGAAGCAAATTGTTGCCAAAATATATGGGTGATAAAATCAAAAATCAGGGTGTGGTGCTAAGTAAAGTCTTATTGTCCACAGCCTTTGTCTGAGCGGGGTGTTAGGCATTGGCGCCACCTTACCCGCTCTGTCCGAGTTAGCGCTCTCAAATTACATTTCAGAAAAAGCCAAAATCCAGTAACTTTCCTTTATTTAACTTTAAACCAATAGGCTTTCCGCTTTTCAAAGTGAATTCCTTTGTGATACAACCTAAATTCCAGCCATTTTATGGAAATGTAAATTGACGGCGGGCAGGCTTTTGTTGAGATTGTTGTAAATACGTATATGTATTATTATTTATAATTAATACGTTTTTATGCTTATTTGAAAAAAAAATGCAGCGCTTAGAAAACTTCCGTCCATTTACACGCCAAGCGATAACCACACCATGTGCAGAAACACGCATGTTTCGGGGAGATGTTTCTGGAACTTCTCTCAGCTACTAATCAAACTCAGCCAGAGAGCTTAAATGTCCCTGGCCCTTTGGTCTTCTCCAGCTGTTCTCGCCGCATCTCATCTCCACCCCCATCTCCACCTCTATTTTTCAGGGTATGATGTCCTAATGTGAAGGGTCAGTAAAGTCACCCTGACGGTCAGGTACCAATTCCCTGTGGTGGACTCCAAGCCAAAGATAATGTACTACCATTCATATAAGTATTCCCTGCCTACTGAAACAAACACCCTATGGGTCCCTAATCTTCTGCTACTGAAACTATACGGCGGCGAAATGGTACCAAAAAACTAAATTATCATCATGCTCACAAATGTATAGACTCTGTAGATGCTTTTATTTGTTATATGTTTTGTACCATTTATTTTTCCAAATAACCCCTTTTTTCTGTATATGTAGGCTTGTCATGTGTTAAGTTACTTTTTTGTAGTGTTTTCCAAGGGCTAGATTTTTAATACAGATAAATTCTTTGTCATAATAAGGTCCAATCTTCTCTGTGGGTGTTTTTTTCAAACTGGAAGAACATTTAATTATTTTGGACACAGTCTTGACAAATGATGAAATAACAGAGGCTGGTGACCAAGGTGACCATCGACCTCAGCATCTTGCCTCTGATATGTTATCCCGTGTCCATCAATCACCTGGGGGAAAGTGCTATAGTATTCAATCAAGCACACCAACCCCTCGCCCCCACACATCCTCTCCTGCTTACTTCCGCCCCCTGCTGTTGAAAAACCAGCCGTGGCCCGTTCCGTACCGATATCTTGTTGATGCTCCACCTCGAGTGATTCGCGATTCCCTTCTGCCACCCCTGGAGTCATTCGGAAGCAGACATGCCCAGAGCCTCGGAGTAATTTGGGCAATTTTGTGTACTTTATGGATTTCCATATGGATCTGGTCTTTGATGGGAGCCAAAGATCATGAGATTATGAATAACCAGCGGGAGCTATGAGACTCTTCGAGAGGCTGGCTGTCAAATTGGCCTCGCAGACATGTTGCCTGAAACCGATTTCTGCATGCTGTTGTGACAACGATAATTTGTGTGTTTGTAACTTCTGCTAGGAAAATGTGCAAATGAGGGTTAACCGTCAACCTGGAAGCGATGTTTTCTGTGCTTATTATGCGGCCGGTGTGATGCTGCTAAATAATTGGCTCCCACTTCAGTACATTTCCTGCTCTCATAAAAAATTATAGCAAATGAAGTTAATTGAGAAGATGGAGACAAATGTGACTTAGTCAAAATAAAGGATAAAGTGGACCTTCACTTTCGTCATGGTGATGCTATTTCCATACACTGCGCTGTGGAGCCCTTTAACTCTGCTTACTAATTAAAGAAGTGTATTCTGCACTATGCATATTGGACAGAATGAAAGTGATGTTGAAACAGCCATCTATGATACAAAGCATCCCAAAGAAAGAGCGTGTCATTCAGCATTACTGACCAGATAAATATCCATGCATCTTCCATAACTGCTTATTGCAGTGTTTCTCAACCCAGTCCTCAGGGACCCCTGGACGGTCCATGTTTTTGCTCCCTCCCAGCTCCCTGCCAGACACGTCACATTTTTCGTAGGGAGCTGGGAGAGAGCAAAAGCGTGGCCTGTCTGGGGGTCTCTGAGGACCAGATTAAGAAACACTGGCTCATTGAGTACCGGGTTGTGGCGAGCCTTGGAGCCCGTGCCGGGAAGCGGAGGGCATGAGTCAGGGGACCCACTAGATGGGATGCCGGTCCATCCTACTCAATGGGCAGTTTAGACACTCAGATTCACCTGAACTGCCTGCTCTTGGACTATGTCAGTAGGAAAACCACACAGAGAGGGAAATGCATCTTCCACACACAGACCTGGGGCCGGGAACCAGTCCCACGACCCTGGAGGCGTGAGGCTATAGCGCTACCTGCTGAACCGATGTGCCGCCCTCAAGGTAGAAAATGAACCCTGGGTATTTTAATGAAAATAGTTTGTATACTGCATTAATATGTGGACCAGGGGTAGAAGTCCTCAGTCCGAACCAGATTTAAAGTGTGCCCAACTTTGCTGAATTCCAGTGGTCAGTGGTATGATTGATGTCAGCATTAGGACAGTAAGTGACCCTGCCGGTAAATCTGTAGCATACTATAACAGTAACTTTAGAGCCTTGAGACCAGTCCCCCTGTGGCTTGTAACTGCCTACCTCCGTCAAAGCCTCCTTGCTCAAAGTCAATTCAAAACAAAGATGAACAGCTGTCTAAACTGCTAATTCGACCACACTGTGCTGAGGAGAGGTGCCCCGTGGCCTGCCTAAGTTTGAAGGGGAAAATGCTTAAAATTTCAATGGAAAAAAATGATTCAAAATGGCTGAGAAACAGATGGAGCTGGAATACATTGCAGATTTTTATAGCACACCTGGAATATTTTTATGAAATATATTCTGCCATATTGGATAGGGTTAAATTTATAATATATGAGTATATCACTATATTATTTTCAATTTATATGCTGCAGAGTGTTAGGCCATTTTAAAATATATTCTGAGCATTAACTTTCAAATCCGTGACGCTATAATTCCCCTCCGTGTAGCCTGGCCTCTTTGCGGCCAGACTGGCTGGATTCCATCCCTTCCCCTGTCCCAGGACGGCTTGGTCACTGGGACCAGCAGTTGGTCAGGTGCCCAGAATGGCACCTGCGCAGCCAGCAGGCACCAGCTGCCCTACAAGAGACCGACACAGCGGGCACAAGGAGAGAATATTACCGGTCGTGCACAAGAGGTTCTGCTGTGAGCAGGAGGTGAGGGGACCTTCCGGGGGGCCTCACTGAAGGGCCACTTAAACCGTCATCTCCGTTACCTAGCTCTCTGTGAGAGAGGCCGGCTCTCTCCCTTTCACACCCTCAGCATCCTCGCAGACGCAGGAGAGCGCTGCTGTCACGGGGGACACGCTGCCCGCTGCTCCATGCTGCGTCATCCCCGTCCATTTACTGTTCGCTCAGCGCTACCAGCACCTTCGGGGTTTTCCTGCTCTTTCTGGATGCCGGGCCTCAGCAGAACAGTGGTAGCAGTCGACGTTGAGAGTTTGGGGGATTGTTTCTGAGTTTCCGTGGCACGAAAGCCAGAGCATAGTTGTTACCTGTCTGCATAATGACGAGTGACAAGTGGTGCCCTGAGCTGCCACTCATGGGAGTGTTACTTGCAGAAAAATGTTCTGAGGGCAGATCGAAAAATGATTTGTTCAGAGAGATTAATTAGATCTTGGTCAGATGTCAGACTAACCAATCAGCTGTCTTAGTCCCACCTCCCCAAATTGTTTGGACCCACCTCCTCTACAATCTGATTGGTTATCTCTCGGAACCAATCATTTTCTTTGGTCTGCTCCCAGGAGCCATCCTGCCCTGCACTGCCTGAATGTGGCTCCAGGCTCCACGCGACCCAGACCTGGCTATTTCTTGTTTGCCATTTGCACAACAACAGGTCTATGGGAATGATTTCGTTTTCCCGTCTCGCTCTTCTTTAAGACATATGTACATATACAGAAGGGAGTGAAGCTCGTCAACTATTTATCCGAAACTGAGTCACACACTGTCAGGTAAACCATGTGCTACCCCCTTGAATGCAGCTTGGGGATCTGCAGGGCTAACTCATTACTGACTTGTTTGCGGAGCATGTGGTTTATTAGGTGGAGTGAAGCACACAGCACCAAGACCACAGGGCGGGGCTCTCACAGGCTGCAGCACGGTGCAGTGACCTCACTCCACTACAGCGTCATGATGAAGAAGCTCACCTCGGCATCATAAATACTAAATGAATGGATATTTGCATAGGGCGGCTTCTCCTCCAGGCCAATTTTTTAGGTACACCTGCTTATTAATGCTCCTTCAAACAGCAAATCGTGTGGCTCGAACTCAATATATTCAGCACACACAAGATTAAGAGGTTCAGTTACTGTTTGATTAAGCATTAGACTGGCTAAGGCACGTGATCTAAGGGATTGTGAAGGTGATGTAACTGCTGCCTGTGGTTGGTACCCCATCCTGGGTTATTCCCTGCCTTGCGTCTGTAGCTTCTGGGACAGACTCCAGACTCCTAGGACCCTGCATAGGAGAAGTGGGTATAGAAAATGAATGTGTGGGTGAATGGATGGATGGATATAACAGTTGGTGCCAGACGTAATGGTTTCAGAATCTCGGAAACAGCCACCTTCCTGGGATTTTCCTGCATTACAGTGTCAAGACTTTACATACCATGGTGTGACTAACAAAACAGATCCAGTCAATTGCGTTTCTGTGGTCGAAAACACCTTGTTAAGTAGAGAGGTCAGAGGAGAATGGAAACATTTGTTAAAGCTAACAGGAAGGCCTCAAGTGCAAAAATAATAGCCCAGTATAACTGTGGTGTGGAGAAAGGCTTCTCAGAATGCAGCCTTGAAGCAGTTCTGGAGGCAAATGGGGGTCCTACTAGGTACTAGTTAGGCCTAACAAAGTGCCCACTCTCTCTCTGTGTATATAACTGAAAATCCAGAGACGATTTAATGTGTTTTATGTGTGATTCTGAATTTTATTAAAGTGCTGTTTTGGTGGATGATACTTGTAAAGCAGGAAAAAAGAAAGACAACATTTGAGAAGATTAGACTACTTGTGCTATGCAGATAATACTGGACTCCATGGCTTGACTTGCCTTGTCCTGGCAGACCCTCCTGATGGGCTGCTTGTCTGCTCTGTTGCTAGATTTAATAGGGTATTATGTGAACCTCCTTCTTGACTAGGAAAGGGTATTATTCCTGAAACATTAACCTGGGATACATCTGTTATTCAGAGGAGGCAAGTCACTGCAGAAATAAGTTCCTTTTCTGTTGTTCGAAGGTATCTGCAGCCTCTGACTGCTGGGATTGAATTTAATAACTCTGCAGGAGGTCTGAAGAGGCATGGGCTCGCACTGTGCTGTCCCTCAAGGCCAGCGTTGTCTTGTGAGGTGTGAGTGCCTGAACAAGCTGGGGTCGAGGTGTATAACCTTTGTCAACAGATCTGTGCAAGCAGTGGATCGTCTGTGTCGAACGTGTGTATTCAGAGTTGTGCATGACTCACCTCCTGTGGAGCATTTCCTGTGTTTGTGCAAAAAACGATTTCGGGATAGGCTAATAAAGATCAATGAAGTGTTGCTGTGTATTGATATGCTATGGACTAGCAGACCAAGGTCCCTCTTGCCTTGTGCTTCTCGGGATGGACTCCCGACCGCCTGTGGCTATGTACTCCATACATGGTTGGAAATTGGATGCAATGGATGGATTAATATTTGCAGGCCTATTTAAAAAAATCTAGGAAAGATTTAGCTTGAGAGTATTTTATAGACACGGGTGCTCTGCTGAAATTTGGCAAAGTGCTGTATTGGAGGACAAAAGTGAAGACAGCACCGAGGAAGATTAGACTCCTCCTCATCTTGTGATATATTACCAAACGCTTTGCAGCTTAGCAGACTATAAATAAACGAACCTTTTATTTTTGTGTGCTAGCAGATGTTGCAACGATACCTCTTCCTCTTTTCATCTCTCATAACTTTGCATGACAGGGAAAAATAAGCTAAAGAGTTGTGTTTATCGTTTGTGTTGCCGTCAGCCGCATCTTGGCTTGATTGTTCATTCTATATGAAACCAGTCTGTTTATTCCTTTTATTAGTATCTATTAACGTTGATGAAATCTTTCATATTTCTACCATGAAAACTGTTTTCGTCATTTTTCCAAAGTTTGGGACAATTCAAAAAGGAACACCGCTGAAGGGTTACAGACAGCAGCATGAAAAATTAAAAGCTAACAAGGAAAATACCATTGAAAAGAAACAGATATGCTTGTTTGAGTTATAATTTATAACAAGTTCTGACAGTTGCTGGCAGCTCTCATAACATTACTTTTTAACTGGTTTATGACAGACCTGCTATAATTTGCTGTGTTTATGACATGTTTACGATGATGTACTGAAGATGTTAAGTAATTCAAAATGTATCCAACATTATATTTCATAATTTAAGGCTTCACAGGATTGTTGGGGTTACTGTCATATATCTCCGAGAAGACATTTCTGCACAATGAATTTCATTTATTTCTTTATTTCGGTTCATGAAACTGTATTATTTGTCTTTATGGATTATCAACTTATACATTTCTGAGTAGACAAGGGACTAATGTCAGTAAATCAATTAGTCAACAAGCGTGTAATTATGAAGCTGTCTGACAGCAGCCCTTAATCTAGTACTGGTGTGTATCGGGAGAACTTGACTGGTTCTTGGGCAGGAGATGATTTTGGGATGGGACTGCTGATTCCCACTCCGGGCTGTGAGTGCCGGAGGATTTCCATATAAATAAATTTAAAGTGAAGCGAATATGTCACGTCACACTTATACCTTCCAATATTTTTGATTTTGGAACAATTAAAAGACGGCTTTCAGTGACATCCATCTGCCTCCATAATCCCTTATCGTCTATAGCAGGGGTGAATCCGGACCTGGCCAATAATGCACCCTATGAGTCAATGTGGTTAACGTAAAATAGCTTAACATAGTGTGATATGCAAAAATACAATGTAGAACCACCAAAGTTCGCAGACACATAACTTGTCATAATCACCCACTCGCCCCCAATGACAGAATCGAAACAATTAGCTAACATTAAACCAGCCTTTACATTAAGTTTCCATTTTTGCTATATACTGACGTCTATCTGGAAAGTTATTGTTAATTCAGTGAAGTTCATGAAAGCCAGCTCTATAGGATGTCTTCTGAGATGAGGAAGCCAGGGCTGATCTATCTACAAAGCTGAGCTGACTGAAATCAAATCAGGACACAACTCTCAAAAAGTCTGCACTGATTTCATTTTTTTTTTTTGTTCTATTTATTATATGTGATGCTGTCGCTCTGAATGGATGAAGGCACTGCCCCCCCACCCACAGTTCAAATGTCATTAATAATACAGGACGACTGAATTATTTACCCATCTCACGCTGGCTCGAGGCCACTGGGAAAACATATGGGGGCTGACAGCGCTATTTGGTGTCATTCGGCTCTTGGCGGGGGCAGGACAATTTGAAAAAAGCTCCCCCACCCTTGCGAGACAAGGATCACCGAGCTGTGTCACACAGAAACGGAGAGTACAAAGCCCATGTCCTAATTAAGCCTGACCACCGACCAAATGCGTATTATACCGAAAACGCTAAAAGAGGACATGGAGGGAATTTTAGTAGCATGCGTGACTTTAAAGTGTCATGCACGGTCATACAGTATGTTGTACCAAGCCACTGATGAATTTGTGGCTTAGACTTGCCAGTTGAAGTTGTCTACTCATCAGCAGAAGACAGGCCGGACCTCCTGGCATCTGGCATGGTAATCAGAGGAGCACAGTGTGAAGGTCTCCGCACTGGTAGTTAGACTAATCACCAGAGGGACTGACTGGTGTGACTCTGTCCCAGACCTCAAGCCCCATTTCAGAAATAGGCCAGACCATAATATGCATGCATTCAGACCCGACGCCCAGCACCCCGGACCAGAAGGCTTCCCGGCAAGACACATGGCTAATTGCGGGTCGGGAACAGTATGGGAGCAAGAGGCCGGAATATCCGTTTCCATGCCGCTTTGGGCCTGGCATTTTGCGTGGAGTTAAGGGCTGCCATGGGATTGGGATTGGGGGTGGGCGGGGGGGCTGCACCACGATTTTTGTAGTATATAATGAGAGTCAGATATGATGTCTGGGTGAGCATTATAATCCTGTTTCTGTCTGGGCATCAAGGAAGGCAGTAGAGAAATAATATAGAAAAGCATCTTTGATATCTTTGAGAGGACATTGAATGGGACATAACTGTTTTCAGGATAATAATTCTCTTCTGTCATTTTAGTACTTCGAAGGCCCAAGTATTCTGAAGCGCTCCCAAGTATTAGCACCCGGTGTGTTTTAGCAAGGAGTCAGTGAGCTGGGGGAGGCGGTGAGATTTCTCTCACTCCTGGAGTCCCTGCGATCGCTAAGCCTGGCTAGCAGGGTTGGAGGTGTCCATTAGCATTCATCTGGTGTGCTGGCTGGACTTTTCTGCTTACAGAAGAGAATCTTATCAAAGTGTCTCACTTTATCAATGGTATTAGATTTGAGAGCCAGAAAGGATGTTGGAGATGAATAACTACCCAGTACTGTAAAAAAGGCAAACATAAGAAGTTTTAGGATTTCGCAAACAAATTAAGTATGGACTTGACTGACACATAGCTAGAATTGCCATTCGCTTTGTGATAGAGGGACTTGTTCGGTAATAACTGGACATTTGGCACTGTTTGCTAAAAATGGTTTTTAAAAATAATATCAAATATAGCTTGATGCATCTTTCACTTGTGGAGAACATTGGGATTACCGGTCTTTTAGAAAACAACGCCACACGAATGTCAATGTGTATTATGTGTTGTGTCGTACATATAACATAAGCATTATTTTCACCTATTTCTACAGATATATTAGAATATGACTATACTCCAAAACCTTTGAGTTTATGTTCTTTTGCATGAGACACCCACAAAGTTAATATAGAAAATTCTTCTACCTTAGCTGTTTTTCAGATTCTTTTCCATTTTCACTGGAAATATTAACATAAAAACATATTTATATGCAAAACTGCAACGGCTGGCAGCTTGCAACAGAACGAACAAAGTTTAAAATTATGATTTTTTATATTACGAACAGTTTATATTGCCTAATAATGGACAAGTATACGCGCAGCGGTGAGGAAAACGCAGCTCTTCCTTTGCCCGTGAGATTTCCGAAACTCCTGTCAAAACCCTCAAATTACGGGTCCAGCGGAAGCAAGATTACATCACGCCTCTGCCTGTGCAAAATCGTGTTTTGATTCACCATCCTCTGGGGTAAAACCTGTCTAATCTCTTGTTTTTCTGTTTCTCTCCTTTTCTGCCCTCTTACCGGACTTCTTTCCAGCGTCAGCTACAAAAAACAAAGGGAGAGGTGAGTGGTCTCCTCAGTGCTTTGCGATGCAGGCCTCGCATTCGCATGGGACCCCCGGTAAAAAAAGCAGACAGGCCTCAATCTTTCAGCAGGTCAGGGGAGACTGCTTACACCCTGCCTGCTGCAATCCACTGCGCCATGCTTGCTGCCTCATCCTTGTTGTCGTTTGTGTGTAGTTTACCAAAGCTTGTTGGTCTTTTTCACCTCTATTTAATATTCTTCTGCGGGTTCAAAAGTTTCATCAATCATTGTCATGATTATTAATTGGCAATTATGAATTGTACAGTGCATTTTAAACCGTACAGTGGCATTCGATGCTACTTTGGCGATATTTCTGCAGGTCATCGCCACAGGACACTAGAGACCAGTCTCACGATCTGTCGATTTGAATATTGACTGGCTGACTGGTTCTGCATCAATGGTTCTTAGTTTTTTAGTTGATTGCGTTTTTTTCCACCAGAATACTGCTGGGAAAAGAGATCAGAAGATTCATTTCTAACCATAGACCTCGAACAAAAAATATATTAATCAATATATTCTTGCTGAAAATGTCAAGCCTTGACAGAGAACCATCCATTTCCATTCAGATGCACCTAGATGTATCTGAATTTTCAGCAAGATTTACATTGTATTCTGTATCATCTCCCAATATGTTTCCTACTTGTCTCTTCATATAATCTTGTTGAATGTTGTTAATTATCACTGGACTATATTTTGACAGGAAAATTACAAAAGGAGATACATTAATATACATGAGGCGACATCCCGGGTCAGTTTTTTATTGTAAACATGCTTTTGATTAAAAAGTTACGTTGCATATTTATGTATTCAAATCTGAGCATTCTTTAACAGCGGTGAAAAAATATTGCATTATTAAAATCTGGTTACAGCATCACAAGGGCGGTTGTGAGCATGGCATCGCTCGCGATGTTCAATTCATTCAACAGTTAATATTTATCTTTACAAACCAGCCAGGCGTGTGCGGTGTGCGAAAAATAAGATCCTACCCAGGCTAAAGAGCCGTCGACTTTCATAAGGTTATTAAAAGATGAACTCATGAAAAGGTCTAGGGGAAGTCACCTGGACAAGAGTGGCGGGTGACCTGTGTCGGCCAGGCGTTTCCACGTTCTGGTGGGGTCTCAGTGACTTCCCGCTGTAGTGCCTCGAGGTAGCGGCCCGAAAGGAGAGTCTGCCGGAGGATCCACCTTTCGACAGCCATCATAACCCAGTAATGGGTTATCCATTCAAGCCTGAGCCGCAATGGCTTATTGTTACTCTTGTAAATGGCATAATAACACAAAATTGCGGTATTCCAGCGCTTTTTCGGAACTGTGCCACTGAAATTATAACATGATGTATGGTGGGGGATGGAGTGACGGCCGAGGTGGAGGAAGTCATCGTGGGGTCCCGACTCCCAGAGATGATAGAGAGCCGGCCTGTTTGTGACACATCACGGTGGGGAAAAAGCACTTCATCAAATCCTGCTGTCCGCCGTCGAGGAAAGAGAGGCCGATGATTACCTCTCGGAGCACCCTCGACCCGGCGGGCATTCCGAGGTCGGCCTCCGGACGGCTGAGTTGCGTCGATTCGCGCTCTCCACTGGACTCAACACTCTGTCTGTTCCCGGATACGTCTGTAATGCGTCCATGTGCTTCTTCCCATAACCGCCAGCACTGGCCAGAGTTTTCAGAGATCTACTCTGGTTCACGTGATCGATCTCGATCACAAGGAGACGGACAAGACCCTGTCTCATGAATAACTCGCGAACGGGCCCTGATAGCCGTCATCATTTACTTCCATCGGATGGTTTTCGCACCGCTTTATAGAAAATCTATAGTGATGATAACGGCCAAAGTCAAGAAGGTGTCTCTGCGCTTTCTTGGTGTAGAGCGAATAGTATTGGCGGCGCCCCAGGCTCGGCTTACTGCTGACCATCGGCAATCCCAAGGCTTTTCACACCCTAAACAATGAGGTGAGACGTCCCCGTCATCCTGTCCTCTCCGCATCGATTATGCACGGACCACACAGAACTCATTCATCCTTCTGTGTTCAGGGCCTGCCTGTCCACCGTACATGGGTAACATTCTTCAATAAAAGATATAGCTGTTTCAGCATTCTCCCTCAACCAAATCTCCAGTAGGGGACACTGTGGCCTCACACCTCAGAGGTTATGGGTTCGAATTCTGCTCCAGCTTTATCTTTGAATTTTTGAATTTTGTGTGCTTGCTCCCTGTTTGCAAGGGGCCCAGTCCAGAATCACACAATTTAGGTGGATTGGTGACTGTAAACATCCCTTTCAGATGATACTGAGTATCAGAATCATACTGCGGTTTACTGGCCATATTCACACACACAGGAAATTTGTGTCTGGTTGTCAGTGGTCGTCACACACATACAATAGATACATTAAGACAAGGCTATGGTCTGACTGATATTTATGTGTGGTTGATAAATGTATAAAAACTGCAAGAATGCATGTCAGTGCAAGGAAATTGATGTATGGATAAATTCCAAAAATGTACTAAAATATAAATGGTTTCTGTTTCTTTTATTGAAATAATGCTTCCATCATCTCTCCTGTGGAAAACCACAGGCAATGTTTAACACAACGTAATATTACATTACCTTAATTAGCTTCATAGCAGACGCCTTTTACCAGAGGAAATTACATACTGTTTTTTTATGACGCTTATACAGATGAATATGTAATGGAGCATTCAGGTTAAGTACCTTTGCTTTAGAGCACGGGAGCAGTTCCCCCTAGTGGGATCTGAACCTACAACCTTTCCACTACACCACCTCTGCCATCTGTTTCCCCATGTGTTTGTAGCACAGAAACAGCCTCGCCACAGGGTAAGCCAATCAAAGGCCAGCGTGCCAAATGATCCCGCGCGTGTTAGCTGAGCTAGTGAGCGCTAGCGCTCTTTCTTATCTGCTTTTAAAAGGATCTGGTCGTATGCGAGTTGCTTTCTCTTGATGGGCCCTGGGCACGCCCCCCCATCCCTCCCCCGCCGATGCCGCCATCCTCTCCGCTCACTTTTGCAAATGTAATCACTTATTATTAATTCTCTGTAATAATTATTAATTAGCGCGGGCAGAGAAAACAGGTGTGGGGATAATTAGGAGAGTTTGGGCTGTAAAAACAGGTAATTAGCAGAGACAGGAGAGGGGGCGCCGTCAGTTCATGGCCCCGGAAGCTCCGGGGGTCCGCTGTGTCAGGCTCTACATGAGGGGGCCGCAAGGAAGAGAGAGAGAGAGACGGGAAGGACTTGATTCTGGGATCCTGCCGCCCCTTCCCCCCCTGGCAGGACCCGCTCTCCTTCTCCAGGACCTTCCTCTTTGCACGGGTGAGGAAACGAGGAGGCCAGCTGGGCCTCCAGCCGTGCAAAGCAATTATACCGTGCCCAGAGAAGGGGCCCTGTGCATGCCACCCGGCCAGGAGATAATGGAGAAGCGTTAGAGAGCGAAGCGGGTCAGCAGGGGAGAATGAGCCTCGCCGGCAAGCCCCTGTCTTCACATGGTCCCATGCATGTCCTTCTGATTCCATTTCTTTTCCTTGCCTGTCCACTGAAAAATTCTGTGCCATCGCTGCTGCACCGTATCAGTGTGGTGGCAGCTGGGGGCGAGGCCCACCACACACACATGCGGCAAGACAGGCCGCTGTCACCTGAAACTATGGTGGGCCTGAGGTGTCAAAACATACCACGTTCAGGAAAAAAAAAACGCAAAGAAAAGACAAGACATTGAGAAAACAGTAAAAAATAACCGAGGAAACAATCATTTTATTAGGGGTATGCATGTCAATGATGTTTTGTTTTTTCTTATTTTGTGTATTAAGTGTTTTTAGTGTTTTCTTAAATGGGTTTTGTGTGTTGCCCTGCAGGTCCACTGTAGGAACCAGCAGGCTGCGGAAGCAGTCTGTCGTCTCCGTTACTCTCTCAGAGTATAAACTACGGCCGCACTGTACTTAGGAATTCCGTTTGAGAAACAATAACAAAAATATGTGTTAACATCATCGTGTCCAACCATCACACGATTCCAGCTCCCTGAGTTTGGACAGGGAGTTCACAGCATCCAGTTGGGGGCAAAGGGATCAATGCAAGGACGGCCCCACATCAGGCCGAGCGGGGCTTCATTACGAGAGGAGCTGGCTCTCCTGCAGGAGACTTTCAAGTGAGAGATGAATCGGGGGGGGGGGTCAGTGGCTGAAAGTCAGGCAGCGTACATGTTTGGCATTAGCTTGTGTCCGCATCCATGCAGCTATAGTAATGTAGGCCCATTTGATCTGCGTTTCCCCCCGCAAACGCACGATAAATGCCAGCCCCAAAACACTCCTTTATTATTTATTATCAAATTATACTCCCTAATAATTTTTGTGAGTCACTATGTCCCTCCAGCTTTTCTTCTTGACATTTTTATTTTTGTTATTAGTAGAGGTCACATGACTTCAAACTGTTGTTGGTTTTTTTTTACTAGTTGAGAAATTTAGGTTGCAGGGCGACGACTCAAGGGCTGTGACCTTGTAGGAACACTAAGAGAGCCATGGAAGAAGCAGGACACAAACAGCCATAAACAGGTTTACGGCCCTCAACTTTCCCTACGTTACTGTATCATTTCACAGCCTACGTTTTAGCTGTCATTTCAGAACGCGAGCGTGAGGTCATGAAAAATGCGGTTTGCCCTTGCCTTTGTGTTGCCGCACAAGTTCTCGCTTCCAGCCTTCCCCGCTCCCATTTCTGGTCCCCAGCCAATAGCCAGCATCCCCAACCCCTTTTCTGGTCCCCAGCCAATAGCCAGCCTTTCCACAAGTTTAGTAGGTTAAGACTGGCTTAACTGCAGTGATTGACATGGAAGGTATAGTCCCCTGGACCATAAGGACAACTACAACGGGGATGGCTATCATCGATATTCACATGGTCACCTGTTCATTATTTAATTTCTCCCGATTGACTGGGATTAAGGTACCTTGAGCCTTTATTTTACAAAAATCTGGCTTTCAGACATTTTATTACCTTTTTTTTTTCCAATGGATCCAAATTGGCTCACACCGACAGCTTGATTATGGGCCCTCCTGAGCTGGTCACCACTAATAAAAGTGTGGAATAATTAAATATTTACATTACACATATTTGTTTACAATTACTCAGCATCTGTTGTCTGATATAATGAGAAAGCAATTGCCTCGTCTGCATTGTGGTTTTGTAATTAATTTCTGAAATGGAAAAAAAATTGCGGCTTATTAGAAATGTTTGCAGCCCGGGCTAATGGGAGTCATTTCTGTGTTTAATTTAATTAGTATTTAGTTTGTTGCACATGATAGTACATTTGGAATATCCCTAGGACAGCAAGAAGAGGAAAAAAATGGCTGTATTTTACATCCCGGGTTACACTGTAACCCATTTACGTCAAAATATTTTCCTTGTTGCACACTTGAATTCCTTTAGTATAAATTAGTTTTGAAAAGTAATCTTAGGGCCACGTTGAGAGGGCATTAAACTTTCTCGGCATATGCGTGTCATAAATCAGATCACATGCAGTGACTGACTAGAGCTGGTTATGTCAAATGTTTAATAGGCAGTGTGATGACTGAATGCTGTTCTCCTGTCTCAACTATGAAAAATGAATGCGTTGATTTCCAAAATAGTGTAAAATCCTGAATGACATATATCTTTGTTTTATTCAATTATTATTATCAATTAGAATATTGGCACAGTGGATGATTAGGGTTAGGTTAAGTCGACATAAACTTTCCTGGGCTGTGTTTAGACACGTCTTTGCACTGTTCCAGAGCAACTTTGAAATCATGAAGAGTAGCTCCAAGCTGTGAGACCTAGTTAACGCAATGCAGAGAGCGGAGCTCACACACCAGGAATCAAATTCAGCCAAAACAGCAATGTAGCGTAAAATAAATCATCCGCCGGGGGGGGGGGGGGGGGGGGGGGGGGGGGGGGGGGGGGGGGGGGGGGGGGGGGGGGGGGGGGGGGGGGGGGG
>JAODKC010000039.1:13537659-13550874 GCA_026777985.1 Mormyrops attenuatus | reverse complement strand
GCATGATGCTGCTGTCACTAATGCGTATGAGCGGATCTGCTCCCTGTCCCCTAACACACCCTCATGATGACCTCGGTGGCACGCCTACATTCACATACGCCCCCGACAACCCTCCCCAGGTGTGACAGCATTCAAAATATGAGCCATGCTAGCCCTATCCCCTTCTCCCACCCCCGACTGTGTGTGACTCTCCGACACTCACCGCCCCCCCCCACCCCAGACCTCTGTTTCCTCATATCCTCTGGTCTTAGGATCCCCTTGATGACTCCATCTTCATCTCGCACTTGATAGGCTGTAGAGATCCCTATGCACGACGGTGTCATTCCCTACTATTCCCATCACCTTCCTCTCCAGGACAATTTATCATCTGGTTGAGCAGCTAAAATAATTCAGTCCGTGTCAGTCTATTACTATGCAACCTCCACACACATCCTAATGGCTGACAGCTAAATCCCCAAAATCTTATATACTTTTTTATGTACAAATAAATTCCAAGCCCACAGATGTGGGCCAAGCAGACATCCCTTAAGGAATAAAATATATGGATTATCTATAGTTTTTAACATATGTAACAGCAGTACTGAGTCGAATCAACAAAGTATCGATTAGAAAGAAATTATAATGCACTCAAATATGTAATGCTGAATTATTTGAGTTCTTTTCCATATGCTTAAATGCTATTCATTCAGTTTTTGTGTGTTTTATGTTTTTACACTTCAGTTTGATAGTTGGGAGGCACAGAGGCTGAAAGTTAATCCCCAGCTCTGCATGTGTACAGTTTGCTGGTTCTCCAAGTGCTTCTGAAGGTTCCTTCAGTGTTATTCAATGTTCTTTGATGGACTGGTATCCCATGCAGGGCAACCCCAAGCCCCATGCCTCCTGGAATAGGTGCACCATCTACCTGTACCAGATACGTGGAAGATGGGTGAATATATTCACTGTAAAATAGCATATTTCTTAGTATATGACAATATATTTTGATGCATTGTGGGAAAACCCCCATACACTCTCTGCTTTTCCTGGAGTAGCGGTTCTGCTTCTGCAGATTCTGTAGAATTCCTGCTGGATGGAAATGCTCCAATGCTGCTGCATGGTGGCCTCGTTCTTGAACGTCGTGAAAGAGCACAGGAGCTCCAGGTCTTCCCCAGTGCAAAGCGGGTGGCGATGGCAGACCACCGCCACTGCGCGCATGCTGCAGATCTCCAGGGCAAATGTCACTCGCTTTCATCGCCTTCTGGCTAGAGGCAAAGCTGTGAGAAACGCAAAGAGAAATGTTTCGCTGGCAAGCAGTTTTTGAGAAGGTTCTGGAAAAGATCACGCTGGAGATGTTCCCATCACCGTCTCCCATTAGAGTCATTACCCAAAGAGCAAAAATTTGCATCGAGGTGATTTAGCAAAATTAAGCTGGAATGAACATAAATACATCTGCATATGTTGGTGCTACTGCAAGAGGTTTATTATTGTATTCTTTGCTTCTTCCACTTGTTTTTTGCAGGTGCATGATAAATGTGCATATTGTACAGGCAGCTTTCAACATTTTTAAAGCCGATTTAAGGCCCCTATCATGATTTTCTAGTTTTCCCTTGTCTTTAGTGTGATACATAGCATTATGTGTATATAAATGGTCTGCAAAGTCTTAGGGGCCAAAGTACATACCAAAGGTACTAACTCTCACCATAGAAACCACTCCTTTAATTTGTCTGAAATACCTTGTTGGAATTCTAGCCCTTACTTCCTTGACATGGTGAGGTCACCTCATAACACAACCCTTATTGGCCACCTACTTGCACGCCCACACACAACCAACCGCCTGCATGGTAATTATTTCCAACAGGAGTGGAACATGTAGGGCAAGCCGACCAATCAGAGCACACTGGGTTCATCGGGGGCGGGGCTTAAAGCTCTGACAGAGCATTTCAGACAGTTATAGACTGAGTGAACAGAGATGTACTGTATGAGAAAAACAATACGTTTTTGGAACACTGAAGCATGTCAATCTCTTCTAGTAGACCCCAAAAGTAAAATTATGAACAGTGAAAATGAGCATCATAGGGCTCGCTCAAGTAAATTCAGACTTATGCAAATAATATTCAAGATACATAACGTTTATAGAAGCACTAATGTGATAAGGAGACATATGCCTCTAAAGAAATTTCCACTTTATATTTTAATTTGTATATTACGTGTTCTTTAGTACTTCTCACTGGTATGTATATGACTTTTCTTTTTTGAATGTTATGGGAAGGTGAATCCAACTTATAATTATACGTATAATTTGCCTTACCCTCCTACCCCCCCCAAAAAAAAAGAAATCCTGGCAAGCAAAGCAGTAGAAGATGGATTTAGAGATTGTATATTTTAACAATTAAGCCAGTCATTGTTTTTTAGAGGTGGATAGTTCATGTCCAGAAAGTAAAAATTCACCTTTGCTGGTTTTTATTAAAATGACACTGACTGGGATATGGCTTTATACAGTTTTTCCATTTTTTCTTGGTCATTGATACATTGATTTAATCAGTTCACTGATTAGTGACTGGTGAGTTACTGGTTTGGGGCTTTATTTGCTGTTGGTAAGGCACACCTGTGCAGAGTCAAGGAATATTGCTTGATGTTAATTATTCCCCAAATTAGAGCCAGCAGTATGTCGGTGTGTTGTGTAAAAACAACTCTGCGATATCAATTAAATTCCTCCCGTGTTATGAGTTAAATGCTTCCCGTCGTCATCCCGTGGGTGTGCAGTAAATCGGAATTATTGGAGTCAACGCCTTGCAAGGGTACCACAAAAAGAGAGTGTGATTTTTTCTTCGCCCTGCTGGATCGTAAGTCCTCACCCTAGGGTGTTTCCTCGTCTCTCACCCACAGAGAGTGTGCCACAGGCTTCCCGCCTACGGAAACACCCGAGTTCAAATTCCTGGTTTCTCGCTACTCCTGTGCTTAATCTGGGAGACCGCATGCATGCGGAAATGCGGATCTGATGGCGTGGGATGGCCTGCGGTGGCTTTGGCAGCAGCCGGGGATGGGAGGCACACCACAGCTAAGGTTTTACGACAACTATGCAGCCTCATCCAGCTGTAACGATGCCGCTATATGGGTAATTCCATCAGTGAGCTCCAGGGGGCGCCAGGGAGGTGAGGACAAGTAGTGGCCAAGCATGTAAAGCTGTGGGGTTGACTGGGGTCATGCCACGCCCCCTCCTTGCTGTGCATTGCACTGTCTCCCGCAGTCTAGCGTGATGAGTAGGCGGGCTCTCGCAGCAGGCGCGGTTTGGCTTCGACGCTGGGTCCGCTAGCTGAGTGGCTCTGGGGCCGTTGGGCATAAGGAGATGGGCGGGGCAGAAACTCACAGTCTGGACTGGTCAAGGGTGGCTGGAAGTCCAAATCTCCGGGGGAGGCGGAAGGCTTGGGAGTGTGGCTTAAAAAATGCTAATAATCTTTGGCGGGCTTGGATGAGGTAAGTACGAAGAATACCTTCAATGCCGGCTTTCTTATATTAAAATATGCATTTTTGTAAAGGTGTGTAGGCAGTTTAGGAACTTTTGAGTTTCCGATATACACAATGCTGTCTCCAGGATCATGTGACACTATTTTAATTCAGCATAAAAGTGAGTAGTTCCTTGTTGGTCGTGCTTTTGCAGAGGAACAGATACAGTGAGTCTCAGACTAATCTACTCCAAGGCTGCTCCTGGATGGAGACAATGGTACAGCGAGCAGCCTAACCCATGTGACCCTCTCCAGCCCATGTTACCCTCTCCAGCCCATGTGACCTTCTATCTCCCTCTCTCCACACAGGCAGCCAGGGCCAGTTCCCCATCACACATAACGTGACAGTGGCAGAGGGGGGGACGGCCGACATGACCTGCCGCGTGGATCACAATGACAACACCTCCCTCCAGTGGTCAAACCCTGCACAGCAGACTCTCTTCTTCGGGGATAAGAAAGGTGAGCATAGCTGTGCAGTTCCATCGCTGTCCTCGCTTGACCATTGTTTGATTTAATGCTCCGTCTCTTGCGTGAAATGGGAAAAATCTGGGAAAGACGCCTGTCCCTGTAGGGCAGCAGGAGCAGAGCGAGCTTCCCAGTCATGTTTCATCTCCTCTGAAGGTCCTGATTTCCTAAGAGCCTAGCAGAACCAGCAGCTGGCTCCAAGGCTCTAACATAACACCAGAATTACATCTATAAGTATTTGTGCTTATGACAGAATCTTTTTTAAAGAAACAAATCTAATGACTGTCTCTGGCCTCCTGTGTATGGTTCATCCTTAGTTATGTCACAAATTAAACTCAGTCATTATTTTTAGCCACTGCCAACTCAACGAGGCATAAATCTGACAGCTGGATATTTCTGACCAGAGCTTTATAAAATTATTTGTTAGACAACACCAATCTTACTTAACAATAAAATTTTGCTTGACTAGTTAGTCTAGTCCTTTTTAACACAGGTTTTGATTTACTGATTCCAGATCCCCAATATCCATTTCGGAAAAGGGGTCGCCAGGCTTTTGCATCTCTGTATCTGTGGTTTTGCTGGTTAGGTTTAGGATAGAGGTTAATAAATCCCCAACAGCAACCGTAACCTGTGCCCAGCAAGTAGTTGTTCCAGGGACTAAGTCTGTAGAAATCCACCAGTGGTAGAGTCCCTGGCTGAAATGTAACACCGAAGTCTAAAACCAGGCTGTCTTCCACTGGACTCTCAAATTACCCCAGAAATATTAAATGTCAGCACACACACACACACACACACACACACACAGACACACACACACACACCCCGAGAATACTGCTGTCACAGAGAATGAAACTAGCTGAGCGACTCCGGCCTCCCGAACATCAGATTCCAGCGCAGCAACCCTCTTCGTATTCCTGTCAAAATAACAGAGAAAAAAATTATCCCCCCCCGTCACCTCCATAACAGGAGCGGCAAACAGTCCCACTGCATGAGATGTAAAATTAGCAAAGACCACCCGCGATATGCACGGCTCAGAAAATGCTGGTGTCCCATTCAATTCTGCAAGAAGATCAGACTTTATAGATAATACACGCGAGGCAGCAAATCTGTGACATTTAAAACAAACGAGCGCGCGCACACACACGCCCACACAAGGAGAAACCGAAAAGTAGGGCATTAGATTAATTCTACGGTTCCTACAAATGGTTGGGGCAGACAACCTGGTAGGCCAGCTAGATAAACAGCTTAATTTTACTCCACAAGTTTCAGATAAGGCCAGCATTGTATAAATGCTCTCTCTGTCCATATCAGGAGTTTGTTTTTTCTTTGAATAATTTCCATAGTCGAGGTACATTTTTAGTTTGTGTAATTTTCCCCCAATTCCCCAATTACTGGCACCCAACGGCTCAACATTTAGTCAGGAGGGTTTTGACAAAGCACACGAGGAAGAGGTAGATAGTTCAGCTGCAGAAAGTAGAAATCCAGACCAAGATATTGTTGAGTATAGAGAGTCACATTTACTAAGATGCTGGTCTGTTGAAACAAAATCTTGGTCTGGATTTATAAATTTCTGGATCTGAACTACCCCCCCCTCTGACAAATGTATTGTGAGATTGGTGGTGTCCAGCAGTGGGGACACTCAAAGAGGAATCTTTCCCTATGCAAGAAGTTGAATTTTAACAACACGCTGCCTTAGTTTAGGGAGCAACGCTTCTCCTTGCTTGACATATCATCAGTGGTTGGAACTGTACATAGGTTTCTTTGTGGACTTTTGTGGGAAAAAAAAAAAACTGGTGACAGACATGTATAATGAGATGTTCCATTCCTTAGTGCTCTGGTGCTGTTTCTTCAAACATTATTTGATATTAATGCCATGCATTGGTGCCCAAACAAAGACAACAATAACATTAATAAGGCACTGGATCACTCCCAGCTGCCAGAACACCTCTGGTTCGCCTCAGCTTTCAGATGCCTGGATTGAGAACATCTTCCCAGGCATCATTCCAGAATCTCCCACAAGAGATCAGGCAATGTCTTTGTATATCTGTCATGCTTCCTCACCAGTATCTCCATTGCACGCATAATCCTAAGCGTGTCACAATGTTAACTGCTTACATCAAGAGCAAGACCTGTGTAGGAATACCTGTCTTCACGTTTCCCTCATTTTCTCAAGAGATTTCTTTATTTTGGCAGTTTTCAGCACAAGACCCAGCGCCCACTTGGGAATCGGTACTACCTACTGATGCTGAACAGTTGCCAGAGCTACGTCAATCTGCCTTCCATTTTTAAATTGTCACTTTTCTGACATTTTATCCTAAATTACTTACAGTTTTTTTTGTTTTAACCGATTTAGACCTGACAATACCCTCAGATCACACTCCAGGAATCTCTCATAAATCACATTCAGTACAGCAGCCTACCAGGTGACACTCTTCAGAACGCATGGTGCGGCTGAAAGCATCTGGGGAGGTAATTGGACACCTTTGTCAAACACCGGCACCAAGTTACGGTGCGCTAATGCACTTCAGGTAGTGTGCCAGCCGCATGATGATGCCCTCTTATTTAGGCTATTTTGTGGTGCTAACGAGGTCATTCCTTTTTTTCCACAAAAAACGCACAGAAAATATGCTATGCTCACATCAAAACAGAGGCTAAGATATGCCCAACAATCATCCCACCCTGAACATCATAACGTGCTTTCACTTTTTTCTTCATTTTGCAATGCTGCCATCTTAGCGGGAAAGCTAAAAGGCTAGGCTAAAACCAAAATGCTTAGGGTGACCATACATCCTCGTTTTTGGAGCCTAAAAATGCCTGAAATGTCATGCTGACATTTGCTTTCTACACTCAGAATACTTTCTGTGTGCACATTTCCTGCCCCTGATGTTCCCCTTTTTTGCAAAGGAGAATATGGTCACCCGGAAAATGCTAAAATATTGTGTTTACCTTCAGACCTGCCTAACTGCATGCCTCGTATAAGCTGTAGCCATTTGCTGGATCGGTCAAAAGCAAACTTTTTGTTTGTATTTAGGTCCTGGCAGCTCAGTAACAGGGAATCTGTAAATTAATACCACAGGGTTGTAAACTGATTTTGGTGTATCAAAAGTGTGCTGATCACACCTTTTAAACGGCTAATCTAATCAAGGATTAGAGACTTTATTCATGACAAAAGGCAGTAAAAATCCTACTTCCTCTTTGTTCTCCATGATTTTCGTGTGGGCAGGGGGTTGAATCATTGATGCGGCATTAATATGTAATCGGTTTTATCAGATTCTGACAGGCTTCCTCCCAACGTAGTGGCAAATGGCTTGGGACGTCAGGCTTTTGTGGGGGTGGGGGGGGGGATTTACCTGCCAATGGATCCGCTTTGCAGGTAGCTCACCTCCAATTTAGCTGCACTGCTTTACGGAGAGCAAATTGCCATGTGAGGACTACCCCGCTGTAAATTTTCCCCTTTCGCTCTGAGTAACTGCACCCCGGGATGCGTGTGACATATCTGTCTGACACGGAGTTGGCTGTGTCACAAAGTAAACGCTTTAATGAAAGCAGAGGCCCAAGAGCTACTCTCTGCCAGTCTCAGATGGGGGAGGGGTAGAGAGACGTGTGGGGCAAGAGGCCGAGAAACTGACCGCAGTGGTAGCGGCAACCACTGTCATCATGGTGGGGGAAGGGGATTGATGATGCAGGAAGGAATGATGATATTTTTGTGTCAAATCTGCAGGCTAAAGCTTTTTTCTCCCAGTGGTGACTCTTGACCACAATGATGCCAACCAGCTTGATTGATCTTGCTCAGGCTAAGTGAGGGTGCCAAAAGTCCTAATTTTTCTGTTTTAAAAGTTTTAAACGTTCAAAACAAGCAGACAAAATAAAGAAGAAAGGGTTCACAGGCAGCGATGGGCTATAGCTTGCTGGCAGACTGCTGAGCAGGCGTGGAAGTCAGGGGAACCGTCACCAGGAAGAGTTTTATTTTTAATAAGCACTCTTCAGATTGAGATTTGTTATAAAGGGGTCTTGGGGCGTTCCCAGCGCATACCCATCATGCATCGCTGCAAAGTTCATCCACCTGTCAACCGATGGAGAGTGCATCCTTTTGAAGGAACAGTTTTTGTTTTGCTTCCCCCACCCCCACTTACCGCACCCCAACCGAGGGGAGATATATTTTTGGTCTGTCTCCATCAGAGCAGTCTAGCATGTTCGACCCCTTGCAGCGAGATGCAAGTGGTCCGTGAACAAAAGCATACAGCCGGGGGTCCGCCATGAAATAGAAAGTGCTGTCCTTTGGAAAAGGTTGTATTTGCACTACAAATCTCCAGTATCGTAGGAGAGAACATTCAGCACCTGGGCTCCCTGAGAGGTGACCCCGATATCAAACGACCCCCAACCCAGCATTCCACCAGGCCTGAAACGTTTTGTCCCTTCCCAGGTATATACTTGATCACAGCCTTTCATCTTCCTCTTCCTGTTTCCCCGGTGACTCCAGAGTGCCCCCTTTAGTCACCTCGCATACAACATTTCGGAGTCTGCGGTTTACTCCCCTGCAGAGGAACCCATGACCCTAACAGTGTTTGAGCTTCATAAAAATCACTTTCAGGGTAACCTGTAGGTCTCAAGTCAAACACAACAGTGCTCATTGTGACTTTGTACTTTCTGTAGGACCTAACTCCTTTCATTGGTAAGATTTGAGTGTTTTTTTTTAAACCATTATTTCCCAGAGGCAGCTGAAGGTGGCGTGGTACATAATGAACTGGACTTATGACTCTATGGTTGAGTGACTGTTCCCACTGTAATACTAAATCTGCTTCAAATCTGATCTTGCCTGATAAAAAAGACAAACATATAAAGAGATAAAACACTCAAATCAAGCCACTCAGAGGATGAAACAGCATAATAAAATGTGTGGCACGTATTCTAATTTTACGTCTGCGCAGCATCGCCCCGGTGGTAAATTCTTTATCTGGCAAATGTTTTTCTCTAAAGCAACATAAAAGTAATGGAATCTTGAGGGTAATAGTGCCAGGACAGACAGCATCTCTGAAGGACAGGGTTAAGGGCCTAGTTTAAGGGCCCAGCGTAGGTATAACTAACCAGCTAGTCTTAGGATGTGAACCCACAACTTTCCCCACGTGGACACAGGTCCCCAGCCTACTGATCTACCCAGTAGCTCCTGTTTCAGGACTATCAACAGATTTTGCTACATTGTAAACTTAACAGAAGCTCCTGATTCAGTTTGGCTGGGTTTGCTTGTTTGCGTGTCTTTTATTCTTTTTTTTAGACAATTTAAAGCAGGGAAATGTTCCCTTTGTTTGTTACTCTGCCATTTTAAGGAAGTGCTGGTGTTCGTCATGTTTATCACTTTCGCTTGTTGGAGAAATCTGGCTTCAGGCCGCTGAAAGCGCTGCACTTTGAAAAGGTTCACTGTTGCAGCTGCCGTTCCTGAGTTTTTTTTTTTCACGTTTTTCTTTGCGCCGCAGCCGCTCAGGGTTTAGAGACAGCGGAACAACGCGCGGATTTCCGGCCCTCGCTCCGAGATGGTATCCGAGCTGTCGTCGGGTGAAAGAAGCGGCTTACGTGATCTGCTCATTTGGGTCTGATCCTTGACTGTCCTGGCTGTGTTTGTACTCCGTGGTGCTGGTGCTGCTTTGTACGGGACCCAGCCGATTGGGCTTTTCAGAACAGTGCCTTCATTGGATCTCACTGTCTGTATCCCGGGATATGATTCTTTTTTGCTTTCTTGCTCTTTGTTGGTTCCTTCTGACATGTTGCCCCCCCCCCCACGCATCACCACCTGAAATCTGCCCATCCCTCTTCGCACACACTCTTCCCCAAGTCTCCTCATATGATGCTCTACTGAACTTCCAGCTCCATCCCCCAGGGTTCTGCTCGTCAGCTGCAAACACACTGGTGACTGTGGTTGGCCATTTAGGCTGCTCAGTGTGGTATCCATGTAGTTAAATTTCAGTACTCCACTCAATACTTCTGGTTAAAATATGAATACAAGTTTCTTTAATCCAAGACAGTCATTATTATTATTATTATTTATTTATTTATTTGTTTGTTTGTCCATTTGTTTGTTTTTAAAACACATTTACAAGAGATTTAAATGTCACTCCTTTTTCGGGACAAACACATTATGGATCAAGTTGGGGTTGGAAATGTTTCCCTTCCCTTCCTCACCACCATGGGAAGCGTCTTCTCAAGCCTTAATCATTTTGTTTTTATTTTCAAGATATTTCTTTCACCTTGTCACACACATTTGATTTGTTTTCATATCTGCCTCCTCTTCCTGTGTACAGTTTATCTCATGGTGTAACGCAGTGCTGTCCTTTGTTGATACAGCTTATGGAGAAAAAGAGAGCCCTTAGTTTGAGGCTACGGATCTACCCGCTGATGCACACACTGCAGAATTGTTGCCATATATGAATGAGATTGCATAGGGTTATGAATCGAGATCGCGATTTAAAAACAATTAATCCTGCAGCCTTACTCAATAGCCGACTACTGGGTGTGTATGTGTGGACCTGGTCTTCATCACACTTTTTTCTTTGCTTAGTAGATGGGATATCTGCAGGCACCGTTTCACAGCTGTGCTAGAGCAAGCGTGAGAGTGCAAAAAACAAACTTTCCGCTACTGGTAATTGGTCACAATGCACTGCCGACCGGAAAGACTCGGATTTCCACGGCCTGTAATTTTGGCGATCCTCCAGCTTATTCTGTTTGACTGTGCCGGTCAGCCCACTCACTCCCGGTCCGCTCCGTCAGGCATCCCGCCGTGCGGCCGATGTCAACGGGCTTTATTTGAAGTCCAGAGAACCATAGAGACACCTGCGAGGGAAGGACGGGTGCCTGCTCTGTGTTGGGTGACTGGAGATCGTTTCAAGGGTGAATTGGGGAAATTAGCCAGGGGTCTGAGATGAAGAGGCGGCATCGAATTCCTTTATCTGGCCTTTGTGAATTTAAAACAGGCTGCAGTGAGTGGAAAAACAAGCCCAGTTATGAATTGTTTAGCTGTTTACCAATCCATTAGGAAGGCACTGTCGCTCGACCGGCATGCCTGTGTTCTATGTGGGTTCCCTCCAGTTCACCTCCTAACCCAATGTCGCCCTGACGAGCTACGGTCCAGGTGAGCCGCTCGCTTTTATCACCACAGGTGACACTCGGCTCATCTCCTGCTTCCATAAGCAACTACCGATGGTAGGTTGATGAGATTAAATGATGAAGATGCTGATTTGCAACACAGGTACCTTGGAATGCTTTCTTTTTGCATATGCCATCTTTCTTTTGAAACATACGCACGTAGCAGAGTGAAGCTTGGGGTTAGGCCATTTTTAGGCACTCCATGAGTACTTTTGGGCCTAGCTAAAGGGCCCAGTGAGTATATGAATATTCCACAGGGGTTGGGACCTGAACCAGCAAAGTTCTGATTATAAGCACAGTGGCTAAGCATCACACCACCTACTAGCACCTCCAAATTTATCTGCGGACATGATTTAACCACATAAGAGGGACAAACAATCGTTGACGCAAACATGCATCTGAAAGTACACCCGAATCACAACTGTCGTTCGTCTGCTAGGCTGCACCTGTTCTCATAGACACAGCTGGAAATAGGGGCTGCCATTCTTATTAAACTGATTCCTGTTTGTTATTTAGAGTAATAACATTTAAAAATAAAGCTGTTTTCTAAAGAAGAATGTTTTGCCAGTAAATGAATTTCCCATTGTAACGTTGAGCTCGCATTTTACTGTGCCATCTTCCTGCCATTTTCTCGAAGGCTGGTAATTACCCACTGTGTTGTTCAGCTGACCTGACTTGTCATTTTTTTTCTTCTCGCATTAAACGTTTGGCTTCGCCGTCGGCTGCACAGCGGTACAGACCCCGTCTCCCTCTAATGATTGTTGTTAAGTCAGCCTAGCTCCCCATCTGAATCAGGGCAGATTTTTTTCTTTGTTTTGTTTATTTGCTTTGTTTTGCCCTCTCGTCTGTAATATTAACGACAAATAGGGATGATTCACCTTGTTAAGACGCCCCTGCGTGTCCTTTTTGTGCTCGGGCCCTTGCTGTAATGTTTTACACTGCAGTGCCAATTAAAAGCCTTATTTAGCTAAGTGTCTCGTTTGTTTGGAAGACGCCTACTTCCCGGGGACCTGTGACAAAGCTTGCCAGAACTGCAGGAACCATTTGCTTTTATAGAGTCTCTCCCCGCAGGCAAAGCATTGACTGTTATCTAGAATATAGAAATGCTGGGGCAATTTTAAATGCCTGACAACCAAATGTTCTGTAGAGTGACAAAGTGTGATTTCTGGGCACTTCTTTATAAAAGGAAAATCTTCCTCAAGACCCCATTAGCTCTGTTTTCATGCATATGTGGTTCATTGCCCCCTATTCTGCCTGGATTTAAACTGTAGCTTGGTAGTCCGACAGATAAGGACGTGATCCCAGGTTTGAATCCCAGGTGAGGATGTGATGTAATGTCTTTAAGCAAGGTACTTAAACTGACTTCCTCCAATAAAATACTTTGATGCATAAATAGGTAGAACTGTTTCTTTGGATAATGCAGTTGGCCATGATATGTGATGTAATGCAGATTGTGAAAGCCTCCCAAGTGTTAACTTTATACAAAAAAAAACAAAAAAAACTGGAATATGATGCAGATTTCATAGAAACTCAAGGAAAGCAGCCAATCAGCTTTCAGCTCTGAGTCATGTGACAGGGTTTTGGCTCCCCTGACCCTCATTTTATACTGGACCACACAATCAGCCTCAAAAACAAAGCAGAAATAAATCTGAATGAACATGACAGATTTACAGAAACTCTGTGAGGTCAATACTGTACAGTATATGCCTAGGCAGGTTAAGCAGGGTATGTGAATTTTATTACGCCAGTCATCCATTCAATTATCTGTGCACCTCCTTGTTAAATACAAAGAGGGTTAAAGAAACAAAATTTATATGGCAGTATTTCTTTTTTAACATATCAGGTATGAGATGGCCTTTTCTTGTTTTTTTTTTTGGATTTTTAGGTGCAATTCACCAGCTAGGGGAAAATGCTGTAAAAAACCCTCATTACCATTCCTGGCTAAATTTCTGGAGGAGGAACAGCCATTACTGCATGTGCACTTAAATGCCGAACACCATAAAATACTGATATTCCAAGTATTTAGCAGCCACGGCCGCCGGGGGGGGCGGGCCGGCCCCGCGCCCCCGCCCCCCCCCCCCCCCCCCCCCCCCCCCCCCCCCCCCCCCCCCCCCCCCCCCGCCCCCCCCCCCCCCGC
>JAODKC010000039.1:13480563-13516749 GCA_026777985.1 Mormyrops attenuatus | reverse complement strand
CCCCCCCCCCCCCCCCCCCCCCCCCCCCCCCCCCCCCCCCCCCCCCCCCCCCCCCCCCCCCCCCCCCCCCCGCGTGGTTGGTAGATGCACTAAAATGTTCAATAAATATACAGTCAAAAAAATATGTGTAGGGAGAAATATGTGCAGTGAGGCATGAAGGGGAGAGGGCCCACGCAGTGGATATCCGGGTTCATATTAGCCGCTGAGCGTATGCAGGGACATGTGCTGCTGATCCACCCAAGGAGGAGCCAACCGCGGTGCCAAGCGATGATTCAGGGCTCCTCTGAGCCTGGGATTTTCACAGCTGGCAGATGTACGTATCTCCATGTAAAATCTGTGACCCCAGCACTTTCCATGATGATTCTCCCGGTCCGCGCGGCGGTATTCCCATCACCGGGGTTTGCATTGAGGAGAACCACTGTTTGGCAACCATTCAAACACCTTCCTCCCACCCCGAACATCCATACGACATGCATCTGTGCCAATTCAATTAGCATAACAATGCACTCCTTATACGTGCTAGCCCACGGCAAACGTTTACTCGAATAAACAAAAGCATCTTGAAAGATCTCTCCATTAAAGTGTGCTTTTTTTAATCCATGCGTAGAATTGGCTCGATGTTTTGTTCTTGGTAAAAGCGAAGGAATACCTTACACAATTTAATCATTATTTCAGTTTCCCATGTGAGCTGAACAAAGCAATAGTGAGAATTCACATCTGAGATCCTCTGGGATGTAAAACACTTCTGTAAAACATTCTCGGTGCACCATAGGCGCCAAAGAAGTGAATGCCAGCGGAAAGACGTTCACGGTCAGCAGCACCCTGAGGCTACAGGTGGAGCGCAAAGACGACGGTGTGGCCTACACCTGCCGGGTGGAGCACGTGGCACTAGCCTCCTCGCCACAGCAGACCACCGAGGTCCTGGAGGTGCACTGTGAGTACCCCGGCCACGTGTGGGGAAACCCGATGGCGACTGGCAGCTGGCCTTGCTGTGACTTCCTAACACAAGTCCCTCGAGAAAAATAACAGAAATCACCTTTGCACAGATGAAAACAGACAGAAGTATGGTTTAAGCAGTAGCGAAAGGGAGAAGTGAGTAGACAATGATATGGCGTCTGGAAATGGCGTAGCAGAAAACAAGTTGGCATGAGACACAGTTACGTGCGTTAAAATTCTTCTTACGCACATCAAAATGTTAAAAGGCCACAGTCATGTATGGGTGGTGCCTGTCGGCTGTGGCATCGGGCTAACGATGGTTCAAAATCAAGCCGAAACGGAATCTTTTAGAGGCTAGTCTTCTGTTCTCCTTCTGGGGGTAGAAAATTACATTATAAGGTATTTAAATTTATCCTGGAATGACCCCCCCCCCCTCCTCCTCCTCCTCCTCCTCCTCCTCCTCCTCCTCCTAACATCCCCATATAAATGGTGAATCAAGGAGCAGTGTTGCCGTGGAAATGATCTGATTGAGGCCGGTGTAAAATCAGGTCGCTGTCCTCGGGTTTGACGCAGATTCTGGCGAACGGAATGACAACCAAACTGACCCCTTGGTGACCCCCTTTCTTCTCTTCACAGATCCGCCCATTGTAGACATCACATCATCGCTGACGGTCCCATTGGAGGGGGAGTATTTAAAACTGGAGTGCGTCTCCAAAGGAAACCCACTGTAAGTCACATGACACGGGTGTCACATGACCACAATCGCATTATGTGACATCTCTATGTAGCATGATCTCTCATGCCAAACGACATTTTTCACTTTCGCATAGTTAGGTACTCACTGGAACCTTGCAAATGACCCAGAAAATTGTGAAAAGGCAAAAAAAAGAAAATTACAGAACCCCAACATGCCACAAGATGCAGATCATTAATTCTTATATAGTTAATCGAGAGAATTGTAGACATGCCAAATACAAGCGATTTTGAATTTTAAAAGTCTTGTGTGGGTGGAGATTCACAAGTGTATTTTGGTGCAGCTAGCCAAACTGGATCATGAATCATTGAGGGCATTCTATAATCTGTGCCTAAATAATAATGATAAATCATATCTTAATGTTTGAAAGGACTTCAATGTGGCATGTAATTACAGAGACACAGTAATTCATGATGTTAAACGACCATTTTGACCTTTCAGAAGAAGAATGTTCAGATATTTTAAATTAAACTTCTTCCCAGTCTAATACTGGGAAAAAAGTTTGAGTGTGCTTTTGTTTCAAAGTCCTAAAACTAATTATCAGACAAAACCGACAAAAGTTTAAATTGAATGGACACATCGCGTGATAATCGTACCAGGAATTCACAACGATAAGTGTTATCGTAAAGGAACTCAACAGCCTAAGTAGATTAAAGTTAATAACAGGTATATTCAGGTTTTACTACTAAAAGACTAACTGAATGTCATTAAAACTGCTAGCTATAGAAAAAAGTTAAATCCATCCTTTTATACATATACTCTTTTTAATATAAGTCTCTGTACTTTTTTTAAGTGATATAAATTTCAGAGTCAAAAGACTTATTCCTTTATTCTGAATGTAGTTTAAAAGTATTACCACACTCAATGGGCACTACCTAGATCTGGTAGGACCAACTTTCAGCTGCGAATATCAAATTCCCGGTGTGGCTTTTTGGTGCCAGTCTGCTCCTACCTCAAGGGGTGACAAGTTCAGAGCATTTCTGCACACCTCTGTAATACTGAACTGTGACTTTTGCACTTGCGGCCTGCCTGTTAGCTTTGACGCGGTCTCCCATTCACCACTGACTGCTCTCAATAACAAGGTGTTTAAAGCCTCAGAAATGGCCCTGAGTTTTTGTGTGTGTCAAACCATCGCTTACAAATTAAAAGCTCTGTAGTACAGTGACATCCCAGGTTGTTGGCTATTTCTGAGACACTACAACCACCACGTCTGGCACCAACAATAAAACCATGTTCGACATCGCTCAGATCAGGCGTTTTAGCTGTTCTAATGCTTAGCTATGCAGTAACTGGACCTCTTAAGCCTGTCTGCATGCTGTATGTATTCAGTTGTAGCCACACGATTCGCTGTTTGCATGACCATGGTAGTCTCTGTGATAAAGTGTCCATTGAGTGTATACGTGAACACCATATTTATATATAAAATTCACTATACAACTAAATATGGACATATTGATTAAATGGTGGTCTTAATGTTGCCTGGAACCATAGACCCGATTCTGTGCTCTGGACAAAAGATGGAGGCGAGCTTCCTGACATAGACCGGATGATTGTAGAAGGCAGGGAGCTGACCATCACATCTCTCAACAAGACGGACAACGGCACATACCGATGCGAGGCCAGCAACCACCTCGGGACCAGCAGAGCCGAATACATGCTCTTCGTGTATGGTGAGTGCCCTGCCCGCTGGTGTCAGCTGGGAACGGCAATCCACGCATACGGATGCTGAGCTGGCTTTGCTACTTGTCTTCAAACAAGCTTCAGATGCCATAAACACTTTTGTCATTTGTAATCCCCTTCCCAAGCTTGTCTGAAACATTCTTCCATTTGTGCATCTCCAAGAAATAAGATGCATTAAAACCTGTGTTAGGATGAATGGAGGTTATAATGAATAAGACCACTAGCCTGGTGCCTTTAAAAATCGTAAAACGTTATGATGCCAAGAATGGGTGCATGGCGCATGGCATTTATTCCACCTTCAGAGACGGGTATCAATATTCACTCCAGGACAAGATACCATCTTTGCTGCTTTTTACAAGGAAGTTGTTGCGAGAAGGTGTGAGGGAAGGTTTTATGGGTTTCGGTCAAGTGTTTTACTGTTCTCAACCTGTTGGGGGCGATCTGTCATGATGCCAAGCAATGTCATTTGCAAGCAAGGCAATGAAAGGGCCAGGAACTTATAAAATCGGGCGTTAAAATAGAATGGACTAAATGTCGTTCTTTCATCGAGTTATGAGACACAAGCCCAATACCGGAGACACGTAAAGTACCAATATGCCTGAACCGAACCTTTTTTCTTAACATCTCTGAAGGGTCTCGTGTGAAAAGACACATAGCAGGTTGCCCCCGTTGATCGGCTAGTTACCTCCAAAGCACCAAAGACACGCAACAGCTACACTGTGAGTAGGCACGGATCACACAGCTGATGTTAAGACACCTCAAACCTTCCAAAGAAACAGGTGCATTAATTACAGCCAACTGTTTTGCTCATTGGACTGCTTTTTCAACTTTATCTGATGTTAGTCTTATAAGGTAAGACCCTTCAAGATTCCAGTGAAACAGAAGACCTGGAGGTAGGCCAAGCAGAAACACAGCTCATCTATTCTTTCATAGTATCACCTTCAAAATAGAAATGCTAAATTACCAGTACAGGCAGGGAGCTACAACATTTAATTTGCAGCTTAGAGTAAAACTCGAATTAAATGCTTAAAGTTACCCAATGTAGTGAACTTGTCGAGTTTGATCATATTCTGTCATTATCCACTTTTTAAAATTTGAGTCAGGTAGGAGTCACTGGGGGCTATGAAGTTCATAAAATTTAAAAATTTAATTTAATGAACTCGTATTTGAAATGTTCTGGCCGATCACCTCTGCTCTTCGGAACAGAAGGTTCCGGAACTTGTTGTTCTCCTCCTGTTGAACAGCTGAGAGAAATATAATTAGCAATCCAATTTGAAATACTCAGGTCTATTGCTGTTCTTTCAAAATGTACTTGTTCTTTTTGGTGCATGGAATATAGTGATAACTAAAAACCATGGGTGACACTACCCCACCTGTACCTCCCAACCTCTGAAGGCCTTGTCCTTGTGTGTGAGCACAGATTGAATTCCTCCAAACATTTTTGATTATAAACTCAATACAACCAACTGTGTTTTCAAAATGAGATCCATTAGAAGTTCAGATTTAAATTAGCATTTGATTTTGGCCTCATTAGTCAAGCTTAAAACTGCATTCAGAAAGTTTTTGTGTCTGACGTTAAACTGAAATTAGGCAGTCGGTATCAAATAAAGAGGACACTGCCTTATATTTGATGTTTCATGTTTATTTTAGTTACCAGTTTGAATAATGTGAGATGATTGTTTACGTCTTTCCATCGACTGTCATTTATATTTCTGTCATCGTCTTAATGTTTCGATTTGTTTTGCACTAATGCAGATTTGATTTTTTCATTTTTGTTTTTTATTTCCCAATGCACTTTTCATCTTTTATTTGTGCCTTTGTGTCGTGTCTCTTTTGTTTTTCTGTTGTGCCGTATTTGCTCACCAGACGGCCCACCCAAAATGCCCCCACGTCCAGCCTCCCCATCCCAGCCAGTGCCCCTGGGCACCAGCCCCCCCAAAGCAGCAGCCGCCACTGGCTTTCTTGGAGGTAACGTCCCTGTGCCCTCGTATCTATAGTCCGCCAGCTGCTTGACACCCTCCTTTGCAAATGCTGCAGTAGATAATGGTCTTCCCTGACCTGCTTCTTCTACATTCCATGAAATTATGACGTAGCTCTAATCTTGCCTTTTGCAGTTTCTTCCTTGTAATACTTTGCGGCTTTATGAAGAACATGCTTGAACTTGTAGGGCATTAATTGCATTCAGAAAGCATTATGAAATATCCACGTTCTAAAATGTGTTCTAAGCATTCTAAAATTCCAATTCTAAGGTTCTAGAATATTTGATATGATAACTACCCAGCAGCATAGCTAACTGCAACTCTTAAGGTCTTATGGCAGAACTCCTAACATACACCCACACACGTATATGCTTCAGATGAAGTGTTAGTATCTTTTTTCTTCCTCCTCTGTTTCCAGCCAGGATTTTTATCATCATGATTTACCATGTTATTAATTTAGTAGGAAAGTCTAATTTAGAAATGAAATCATTGTGAAGGTGTTATGTGACTATGTGGTTAAAATGCTGCATATATCCCATCCATACATACTCCCTGCTTCCCAGGAGATATATATATATATATATATATCTGATCCTGCAGTATAATATTGGGTATATAATTCATTACTTTGGGTTTTTGCCAGAAAAGAAGGCTTTTCCTCGGTCTGTCAGTATTGCAGGATCTTGTTTTGCAGGCACCATGGACTGACACAACTGACAGGCTTAGGTCTGCCAGCTCTGATCATGCCTAGTCAGGTTCAGCTTCTCTTGTTCCCAAGCTTGATAAACCCACAGATTATCAGGGGTCAGCCTGGGCAAAAAGTAGAGCGACTATCTAATCCATGTCAGGGGCGACATTATGAGCTACTTCAGGTTTTACTAATTACTTTAAAACGGTGAGACTCCTGAACATGGCTAAATAGTTCAGTTCTTCTTCTGCTTTGACTGGTTTGTTTCCTTGATTGAAAGACTCATCCAGCAGTTTCACATTAACATTAGTGACACATGCATTATTATAGGAGACTGACCAATCGGCACACGGCAAGAGCTCAGTGCTTAAGTGAAATCCAGGTCCTTTTAATTGAGATGGTAGTTTACAAACCTTGTCCCAGCTCATAATGCCCCCCATGACATGGATTAGCTGGTCACCCTAGTCAACAGCCATCAAAACAAGAAAACACTTCAACAGTTAAATACAACCAGATCGTCCAGTATCTCATTGTTACATTTAGCCAACTTGGGAACTGCACCCGAAGAAGGTGATACTGTATGTTAGACATCCTATAAAAAATAAATGCCGTAAATATGGTAAAATATGTAATCTGAAGGCCAAGTTGGTCATATTGCTTCATGCATCCGAGTGACATGGTGATAAAGTCAGTTAAGTGTTTCAGATCATAAGATTCTTTCCCACTAAAAGCTAAGACCTTTTTTATAGCTGTCAAATTAAGTGTGATTATACAGGGCTCCAAGGTTGCATAAAGTACTATGTTTTTAAATATTTAGAACATGCCTTCAGCTTAAGATCCCTGGCTGTATATAAGCACACATACAGTAGAGTTGGCAGAGTTGTATCGCATTTGCCGCGGAAAGCCAAAGGGAGAAGCCCTTACTGCCACAACACTTTATACAGCTGGCAACCCTTCCTGATAAAAAGATCAGCCAGCTTTAAGACATGAGGAACACATAAAAAAAATTGCCTCACAGAAAGAAAAAAGTTTAGAAACTGCTTAGTAGTGGGTTTAAAAATCTCATACCTTCTTTTCAAAGTGCTAATAAATTATGTTTAATCATTTGTTTTGTCTTAATGAGGCACATTTGATTAATGAAATCCAAAGAAAAATCAGCTGCTTTCTGGGGTCTGTGTCCAGAGGCTGCGCACACAAGGCTTCATTAGCATCAAAAAAGTTGAAAAATCCAAAGTGTGTTTTAGAATAGCAGGAAAAGCTTTGGAGGAATTGGTTAAATTGATAACAATTTATCACTCCAGTAAGGGCCCAGAACCCCCAAACGCTTATTGCCGAGAAACCACATAAACTATATTGCCAAAAGTATTGGGACACCCCTCCAAATCATTGAATTCAGGTGTTCCAATCACTTCCATAGCCACAGGTGTATAAAATCAAGCACGTAGGTATGCAGACTGCTCCTACAAGCATTTGTGAAAGAATGGGTCGCTCTCAGGAGCTCAGTGAATTCAAGCGTGGTGCTGTGATAGGATGCCACCTGTGCAATAAGTCCTTTTGTGCTACTAAATATTCCGCGGTCAACTGTTAGTGGTATTATAACAAAGTGGAAGCAATTGGGAACAACAGCAACTCGGCCATGAAGCGGTAGGCCACGTAAAATCACGGAGAGGGGACAACGCATGCTGAGGCTCACAGTGTGCAGAAGTCACCAACTGTCTGCAGAGTCGATAGCTACAGACCTCCAAACTTCATGTGGCTTTCAGATTAGCTGAAGAACAGTAAGGAGAGAACTTCATGGAATGAGTTTCCATGGCCGAGCAGCTGCATCCAAGCCTTACATCACCAAGTGCAATGCAAAGTGTTGGATGCAGTGGTGTGAAGCATTGGACTCTACGCCACTGGACTCTAGAGTAGTGGAGAGATGTTCTCTGGAGTGACGAATCATGGTTCTCTGTCTGGCAGTCTGATGGACGAGTCTGGGTTTGGTGGTTGCCAGGAGAACGGTACTTGCCTGACTGCATTGTACCAAGTGTAAGTTTGGTGGAGGGGGGAATATGGTGTGGGGTTGTAGCATAGGGGAAGAAGGAGTTGGGCTTGGCCTCTTAGTTCTAGTGAAAGGAACTCTTAATGCTGTAGCATTCAAAGCCATTTTGGACAATTTCATGCTCCCATCTTTATGGGATGGCCTCCTCCTGTTCCAACATGACTGAGCACCAGAGCACAAAGCAAGGTCCATGGATGAGCAAGTCTGGTGTGGAGGAACTTGACTGGCCTGCACAGAGCCCTGACCTCAACCTGATAGAACAGCTTTGGGATGAATAAGAGCGGAGACTGTGAGCCAGGCCTTCTCATCCAACATCAGTGCCTGACATCACAAATGCTTTCCTGGAAGAATCCCCATAAACACACTCCTAAACCTTGTGGACAGCATTCCCAGAAGAGTTGAAGTTGATATAGCTGCAAAGGGTGGGGCAACTTCATATAAAGCCTGTGCATTAAGATTGGGATGTCATTAAAGTTCATGTTTGTGTAAAGGCAGGTGTCCCAATACTTTTGGCAATATAGTGTATGTTGCAGTAGTGGTCACCACTGACACATGGCTTGGTAAATGTTAATAATACCAATTATCACAACTTTGGCTACATTTCCTTCTTAAGTAAGCATTTCCCCCCTAATCCTGAAGTTCTTTTTTGATGGTGCTAAGTAATGGCAGAAAGTGTGGATCAAAAGTCTGAGACGAAGCACAGTTAGGCTCTGCCTGTGTTACCCCAGGCTGATGTCCACGGAATGTGCTGAAAGTGGGCTTCAGCCTCCCTCACATTCATCTCTCATTTGACCTTGCAGAGAAAAACAGGCAGTGTAAGGTGTCAGGAAGACCGGGTCATAGGTGTGCCCCCAGGGAGGCCTGTTGGGAATGTGACATCTCTGGGGTGTCTGGCCTGGTGAAATTACTCAGTACACTAAAGGGCTCTACGATTAATCGCTATTAAAACTCTCAGTTCATACCCCTATGAAATCTCGTTCTAAGGCTGCATGATAAATCGTTTCTAAATCTCCATCTCGATTCATATTCCTATGCAATCTCATTCTAGGGCTGCAGGATTAATTGCTATTAAAACTCTATCTCGATTCACACCCCTGTGCGATCTTGTTCTAAGGCTGCACGATTAATCGTTTCTAAATCTCCATCTCGATTCATACTCCTATGCAGTCTGGTTCTAAGGCTGCATGATTAATAATTTTTTAATTGCAATCTTGATTCATACCCCTGTGCAATCTGGTTCTAAATCTTGCATGATTAATCATTTTAAAATTGCAATCTTGATTCTTATCCCTTTGTGATCTCATTCTAGGGCTGCTTGATTAATCAGTTTTTAAATCGTGATCTCGATTCATATCCCTGCACCAATAAATGACAGGACTGAGTTACAGTACATGACAGGAAGAGGGGGCTGATAAAAAGGTGTTGTGAAAACAGAGCATACAAGGTTTAATTTTATGTTTAGCATTATGTTTCTTACATCTAGAAACGAGTTACTTGTTAAGAACGAGGAGTGTGCCATGACTGGCCCATAAAGCTGATATGACAGGCCCATTTCAGTGTTGCTAGAGGTGCACCAATGTGGACATTTTGACCAATACTTGTAACTAATATATTTTTGGTTAATATTGCTAATACTAATAACCAGCTTACCTCAGAGCCACATGCTGTCGGTGAGTTGCCGGACATCGAATTTGTCGACTTGCCAGAGCAGATTAACAGGACGACATTACCTAGTTTTCCATTCTATGAAAAACGAATGAATGATTTGGTGGGAAGATTCAATAATGAATTTATTCACATGTCACGTGCTGGCACTTTGAGTCCTCTTATAAGTATTGAATGGGCTGACAAAATCCACTATGGAAAATGGCTGATTATCCAACGCAATCATCTGAATTATTTTAATATTTGTGTCTTTAGCTTGCAAACTTTGAATATTGATAAAGTTTAAATATCGGCTGGTAATACTGACTGACGCATCAGACCGATGCCGATATCTTGACTTTTACCAAATATTGGCTCATACCTGTATATTAAGCGATATATCATTATATATTGTTTGTTCCCTCTTCCTAAAGACAATATATAATGCTGATAATAACGTTAATGCTAATATTAATAATAATAATAAAGAGATAAATATATTCCTTAAGAATCATAAGAGAATATGTTGATCACAACTTTTAGTGAAAAAAAAATCACAATTCATATTTTACCCAGAATCCTGCAGCCCTAGTACTTAGTAGACTTCATCACTGCTCTCCCCTTAAAAAAGCCTGTGAAGATTGCCTTACAAGCTCTTCTGTTTGTTTCCTTTAGTGTGCATTGGAGTGCTTCATCTTTTTTTTTCCCCTTGTGTTGTACACTTTTTTTCACCTGTGATATTGTTCCCCGTCTTCTCTCACTCTGCCCGCGGCCATGGCAACAGCCAAGGACTTTTCCATTCCTTCGACAGGTAAATACCCCCTCTGCCTGTTCGGCGGTCAGTTGAGACTTGTCAACGTAGCACGGCGTAGCCCATGACCACCCCCCGCCCTCCTGGCATAGCATGAGCCAAACCATTACCTGCGCATGGGGGGGTGGGGGCCTGCTCCACACTGCTCCAGTCCACTAAGCATCACCATCAAAACTTTGACCTGCCGACATCAAGGACGACTTGCTGTGTTACTTTATTCACAATGTAATTAGCCAGCCTGCTGATTTCCAACAAATGTAATGTGGATCAATGTTTTGAAGTGGCGACCCCTACATCAGTTATGGTGACTCCTACGACTGAATGTGGCTTATAGGGGATACTTTCCCTCTTTTTAGATTTTGTCATTAGTTGGATAATGGCTAATATTGGCTAATGACTAGCATTTTAATTCTACAGGGTAGCACTCGGAAAAGGATGTTACATTAGCATTTGCCATGCACAGAAGACTGATTCAGATGATGCTGTTTTTCATATTCATAAATCGGGATGTTTATTTAAGTAATTCGGACTAAACAAATGATACTAGGGATCAGCAGCGGTTTCTTTCATATGAATTGAATCGAGAACCTTTTGGGCACGGTCATTTATGTAATACGGCGTTTGATAAACAATCAGTTTTAAATGTTGTCCTCAACAGATATTATTCTGGAGAGATTCCCCCTGAATGTGAAGAAGTGTAGGAATTAGTATTGATTCTGACTTAATCAATAAGAGGGAAGAGTAAAAGGCTGTAATTAGAGGCTGTAATTAGCTGACGAAGGGTAACATGAAGAGGCTGCGAGGGGATGTTAAGCAGTCTTTCGTCCCCTGCCTGTGAAAGGCGAACAAAACAGGGATTAGGGGGAATAAAACTGACTGCAGAGATGTTTTTACTCAATTACGGAGAGGAAACCTTTAGGCATCACAATGGGGGTCATCACAGAAGTGTTGCTGTAGGGTTTGGGTGCAGGGGGGAGGGGCTGAGCCTCAGGTTATATCACTGGATTTCAGAACATGCACTCTTTATACTTTTTTGGAGAAGTTACTAGGCCCCTTTTTTCCCTTGCCTGTGTGACTCACCACAAGCGGGTGACGCATTTCCTTTCTCTGGGACGCTGGAACATCCTCACTGGCTATCAGCTACAGCCGTCTGACATGCTTCTGGTAATTATCAGAGCTATATATATGCAGCACAAAGTCCTGTTTATTTTCTATTAAATAATTCAGCTCCTTCGTGGGACCTCATTATCCCACCAGACTCCCAATTTTTTAACAATTAGAAGCAGTAATTTGTTTTGGAACCTAATTAAATCACCCTGACCTGCACCGTATTCCTCTGCGAATAACATTTTAAATCGGTCTCAAGTGTCCAGTGCATGCAAATGAATTCATTATTCATTCAGGTCTGTAGGATGAAATGCTATGGGGAGAAAACCTTTGAAGAGTAACTACCATATATATATATAAGAAGAAGACAAAGAAAAAGTGCAACCCTGCACTGGATAAGTGGTGATGGATGTATGTATGTATGGATGGATGGATGGATGGATGATTATTGATGCATGATCCACTTCCACTTATTCAGTACAGGGTCATTTTAAAGAGTGTTCTAGGCAGAAGGCATCCTGGACATATAACAACAACAACAATAATAATTATAATAATAATAATTATAATAATAATAATAGTATTACAGTATTAATGCAGTAAGTTACATTTGACTCATGTAATTCAAGTTCATACTTTATTTATTGGTCTTTGGCGACTCCACTCAGACACCCCTGAGAAAGTATTGTGTCCCTTTGTCTTGAACATCATCTTTTGCTCGCCTAATTAGCAAACTTGCTGAACGTTTGATTTGGCCTGCGGGTTGGGGTAATGGATTATTGATTTGCCTTGACCGGTGCCGGGCAAACCTCTCAGTGCCATCATGCCGTGCATTTTGCAGGCGGGTAAATGGCCTGTTCTTCTACACCATGTTTAGCTCTTGGGTTGGCGTCCTATCTGGGGCGCTGCCTCTTCTGTCTGTCGCGGTTCTTTGGATAGGCTCCAGGTTAACCCTGCGGCACTTATCGAAGATGGATTGGTGAATGTTTGGGCCAGTTTGCGTTCACAATATTGCATCACGTTTGCATGCCCATGAAGGTTGCATATGTAAGGGGATATTAATACCTCTCTGGAAAAGTCTTAACTGAGTTGACATCACCGCGAGGTCCGTGCATGAGTAATTATCTCTAAACCTCCCAGTCTGCTCAATCACAGCACAGCTCCAGAACACCTCGGTTCTGGAGCACTGCTAAGGGAACGTGACTGTGAGAAGACACCAGAGACGTCAACGTAATCCTAATCACTCTGCCTGTTTGTTGGTGTTATGTAACTGAACCCTTCAAGAGAACATCGTTAAACTGGGAATAATGTTCATATTATATGTTTTTTTGTCTTTGATGTCCTCAGTAAACCATAATTGCATTTATTGTATATCGTTATCGCGTAGATAATTATCCTTTTTATGCTCAGATGGAGTATGTAGGATGTGTGTGTCTGTGTGTGTGTGTGGGGGGGGGGGTGTTCCAAAGAGATGGCAGTAGCCCTGCCATACATATTCACATACAGTATGGGTTTATTTATTTTGGGTTTTCTCCAGCAGATCCGCTTATTATAAATTACACTCTCCATTTTCCAAGGATACAGCCAAATGGGTTATTTCTTTATCTAATATGTAGCTGTATTGTGGGGACCAAATGAGGTTATATCCTGCGTAATAACAGCATCATGCAGTAGCAACCCCTGTACCTGAAGTAGGTTTTAATGGTGAGAGCAAACAGATGTGAGAGGTGCATTTAATCTCCAGCATCATGACTATGTTGCACCAAGTGCAGGTTTCTATGCAGGTTAAAGAAAGTGAGACAGAGAGCCCCAAAACATTTAAGCAAATTTACTCAGAAGGTACAGAGGACAGGACAACCAGTGCATTTTATTGTCAACTGGACAATTTAAATTTAGGCCTAGAAGCTCCTGGAACACCAAGTTCTAACAGAACTATCTACACCAGCCCTTGTACATATACAGAGTTGTGAAGAAAAAAAAAATTTTTAAACAAAGTAGTAGGATGCAGCGGACAAAAGACATCAGAACATGTACGGCATATGGCAGCAGGGATTAATTGAAAGAATTTTATGGAACAAAATGTCTATATACAATGTGGTTAAAGCCCCATTAAGACCAGAAAATCGAAATAAATTAATAAATTCAGCCATACACAATGACAAAGCAAAGATAAATTCTACCCATCTTTCCTTATCACTCCTCCGCAAAACATTCTCGTCTCTTCAACTGATCCTCCCTAAGAAAACAGTCAAGCTAATGAAGGCAAGCTAAGTTTCATTAACTCTTACCTGGCACCTTTATTTTAACTCTTGACTGGCGATTACTCATCACGGAAACACACAAGATCACCCAAACCCCAACCAGGACGATCACTCTGCCTGCTGTTCCCCACATCTTCTCCTGTTTAGACACCCAAGCTCATAATCACTGCAATACTCATTGTACTGACCTAATAGGTAGTTTAACAGGCTACTTTTAATATCATCATGCTTGTAAATGTGGTTTTGGAATATATGTCTAGATATTTTTTTAAATCTTTCTCAGGTATGTGTCCCTGCATGTTGTTATGAATACGTACAGTACATTAAAATAATGGATGTCTGACATTGATCCACATACACGTGTACTGTGAAAAGCATAGACATCTGGCATAAAGATCTCTGGAAGACCAAGTAAGAGCATTACACAAGAAATCTAACGTTTCACTTACTTGTACTGCTATTTTTTTTTTAATTCCGTTGCTATTTGGAGCCTAGGAGTGGACAGCAGGGAACAACACAAGGGTCTTTGATAAGAGAAGAAACCAGGGCCTTTGTACTTAAATGATTAGGAGAAATTCAGGGGTAAAAGTGTCAGAAGTAGAATATTAAATGCCGTACATGTTATACAGCCGCAAGCTCACTCCGTTGGCGAAAAGTTCCTATGATCACTCATTCTTATCCTGCCCTTTGTACACAAGAGCCAGTTGTTTTCCATCAATCAGAGGCCACTTACACAGAGCCGTAGCAGTAGTCTGTACCAGCGAATGGACTGAGTCGAATCTGATATCTTCGGTCTCTTCTTTCTGATTTTATGCTTTTGTAAACATATTATTTCTTCCATCAGTTACAGGTAGCAGAAAAGCTATGTAAGTACTTTGGCATAGAGTAGTAAAACAACTCCCTATAAAGCATTAACATTTCCTGAGGTATCAGGCCTAAAAGCACATATCTCCGCATAGCTGTAAATCAGGCCATTAGCAGGAAAAGTAGAGACAATATAAAGTAAAGTGCTACTTTATAAAGAACAAGGAAGCACCCTAACGCCTTTCACTTTCGTATACAGTACACCTTAGTCAATAATAAGTAGACACAACCCCTTTGTAATATTTTTAGAAAAAATGTTCCACTGAGGAAGATACCAATGTTAAGATAAATTAGAGTGGGTATAAATTCTCCTCACACATATTCTAAAATTAAAGCGCAGAGATGCGAATGCCTTTCATTTTTAATAACACATTTTGTTCTGGTTCAGAAGCAGTCCATTGCACGTCAATAAGCCCTAAGAAGTGTTAATACATTAAAATGCCATCTTTCCAAGGAAGGGAGGAGACGCTTGAGAGAATGGAAACGGCTTGTATTACTCATATTAATCTTTTGAGCCAGTGTAGCTGCTTTCCAGTTATTGGTTGTTTTTGGTTTAGAATTATAGTAGTGATGCATTTTGCCTAAGAGCATTTTCATAATAACCTTGTTAAAATATGGGCTTTAGAGGACAAAGGACAATGACTATGCAAGGTTTTTATATGCGTTTCTGTTTCTTTACTTAACCCCGAGTCTCCATATGCATGTGCTGTATGGGACTTCAAGCTGAGCTTCTTGAGCGTTGTGTCTGAAGTGCCGGTGGTGTCACACCCTAGCTGCCGTCCTGACCCACTCATTCTGCGCGTACATGTTTCTTGTCAATAAAGTTTTACTTTAATAAATGTCAGCAATTCGTGCTACAGTAATGTAATTCTTATACAGGAACCAGCGTATATGTAATAAATGAATTTATCTTTCTTTTCCTGCTTCTTCTTTAAATGCATGACAGACTGGACTTGAGGCTTGACATCTGCAAAATAACAGGATGGAAAATCCTAACGCTAAGGAAAAAATGTATCAATTAAGTTATAGATTGTTTAGTGTTGTTTCGCATGTTATAGTACTGATTTCACATTAAAAATGACGGTAAAAAAACAAATGTAATGCTATCTTAAAGGTTTTAAGGCTTAATACTTAAAACACTAACCTCAGTACCCTGCTATTGTTTCCGTTAGCATTGAATTCCTGTATGTTGTAAGATATTCTTTCTTTTAATATGTCAAAGAAATAACTGGAAGGTGGAGGACTGGAACATTTCATTTATGAGAATATGCTTGTTTTTTCTTTACTCAGAATAAGGTGTCAGGTTATTTTACAAACAGTAAAATAAGGTGAAGAATGTCATGCAAATTACATTTTAAGCCAATCGTACATTAAAGGTCTTTGAAGTTTCATATGCCGATTATTACAGAAACTTTGTTCCATGTGAATAAAATATAATCCTTTGGTTGTAAATTAGCTTAGCAATACTTTATCTTAGCTGTTCTTGTTGGTAAATTAAGAGTTTTTGGTAATGACTAGGAGGTACACTTGGGTAATTTGAATGGGATTTAATGGACTGCCTCACAGTTTTGTTCCTGCCTACATTTGGCATTTGAACCTGCAGGAAGGCATCTCACTGACGTCCTGTTATCGGGTCTTTGCACCTCTCTGTTTGGATCTGTGCCACCAGGAAACAACACGACTTGCATCTTGCATCTTGGATGTTTTACAAAGAAACGAAATGCACCAAAGAGGGAAAAATATGGCTGTTTGCACCAAAGACTGCTGGTATCAATGAATCCAGGTTTCAAACAGGAGTAGATGCAGGCCACGTGGAACATTCACCCCCAAAAAATGACTGAACATCATGTTGCCATCGACCATCGCTAGCTCCGAATCTTCTAGGGGCTAAGTATATTCAAATATATCTATTTAAAGGATTAGTTTTCTGTGGCATCAGGTTTTTGTGTTTAGTTAATCTTACAACTGTATTTTCTAAGTGTGTAACATGCAGTTACTGTAGGGAGCATCTCAATAATTCAGCAAGCCTTGCTGGATGTTCTGGCCACCTCTCTCTGTAACTAACCATTTTGAGTGCCTTGTTCTTTGCCTCATCGCTGCTGCTTTGATTTTTAATTTTCACACCAAAGGAAATGAGAATCGACATGGATTCCAGGAAGCATTATCTGAAGAAACTGCTTCCAGGTCGATTAGTATATAATGTACTCCTGTCCCTCTCATTTCTCTGTCTTTCTCTCCCCATTTATTTTGTTTTTTTGGTTCATCCAGATCCCAATGCCTTGCAACAGAAAGGTCCAGACCATGCACTTATTGGAGGGGTGGTTGCTGTCGTCGTCTTCATCACTTTATGTTTGATAATTGTATTAGGACGATATCTCGCTCGGCATAAAGGTATGACATTCGCTTTTCACTTCCTGCTCCACTGAAATCCTATCTCTTTGATAACTGGCCATATACATTTTCAAGAAGACTGTCTGGTCCAGGGCTATTCAAATCACGGTCCGCAAGGTCCAGGCACTGGTGATTTTCTAGCCTTCCTTTATCTGTGAACCAGGTGTGAAGCCTCTGTGGCCAATCACAGTCAGAAATTATTAAACTAACTACCTGGGAGAATTGAAAACATGGCCTGGATTTGGAATCGAGGTCCAGATTTGAAGAGCCCTGCTCTAGTCTAAGCCCTGTGAACAGTACATAATCAGTGTAGTGATTAATGTCCTGTAGTGGGCTGCACCAGCTTAGCATAAGTTCGATTGTAAGGTTGGGTGTAAAGTGTACCTTAAATCATACATTGAAACTAGCTAGTTTGAAACTAGTGCTGCGTTCTTTCTTGGTTGCACCACTGCTACTTAAGTTACATCGTTGTTAGTAGCTACTGAATAAAAATATTGTCGCAACCAATCAATTTCATGTGCATGTGCAAACTTGTGAGAATCACTTATAACACATCTGTAATGAAACCTGTAATGTGCTCTTTATGGTGCGATGTAAGAAGTGCGTTCACTAGGTAGCTTGCTGGGTATGGATTAGGGGCGCAACCGATCACAAAACTCACGGTTTGGCTCATACAGTATCATGGTATTTGAGTCACGGATCCGGTTCTTTTTTGGATCAGCAAACAAGAAAAAAAGAAAGGCGTAACTTTGTCTTCCATTTATTACTTAAAGAACTGAAAGAAAACTCAAAGCAAGGAACTTTTAACGTGTCCGTTTACGTGAACGCAGAAACTGCTTTGTCTGTATCTTTTCACTGCAACTCTGCATTGGATGGATGTCCTTAGTTAAAGGACATACATCATTGTCTTTTTCGTCTTATGTGGAGATCACGACTTATTTTTCTCGTGATCTCAACATTGCCAAAGTTGTTTTCTCATGATCACAAAATAAGAACAGAAAAACAAATGTCATAATTAGACACGTGAACAGCATGTCTTGAGAAGGAGGGTATGCGAATTCCATGGCTGTCATGCTGTTGCATTTCTGCATTTTTTGTTATTGCATTCTCACAGAAAATGTAAAATTCCCCCTGTGTCCTAGACATTAGTGGGGGGATTGTCTCTTGTTGTGAGAAATTATTTTAAGTTTAAGAAGTGACTGCAGCAATAAAACTATTTCACACCATCACGTTTAAACTTTGAAGTTAATCCACAGTTTACATACATTACAGCTAAGGTCTGTTATACCACTAGTATGTTTATTAAATTTGTGGTACAGTTAGACATTTGTTGTAGGGGCTTGACATTCGTTGTGCTACATGAGAGGCTCGAGCTTAAGGAGTACAAACAGGGTTCATGCAAAACAAAAAATGGCAGGACAGCGTATTTTTCCAGCTTGCCAACTAATGTTAGCTGACTAGACTAAGGCTGATATATCAAGCCGGTGACCTTGTTTTATCCTAATGAATTATTACAATTATCTCTGATAATGTTATACTATTATAGGCCAAAAACAAAACGTTTTGTTAGGTTAGTTACATCTCTCCCATTTTCACTACCTTTAAACATTCTTCTTTTGTTACAATTGACCTTACAAATAATGTTAAGGTCGTATAAAATTTATACTATAACTAAGTGCTATGTTGAAACTATTTGTGCGGTGCAACCAATTATTTTTTAGTGGTACATGAACTCAAACGTTATGTTAGTTTACGTCTATCGTAGGCTCAGATCAAACTTACGCTTAGCTGGTGCAAAACTTGACTCTGGGGGTTTTAGATGCCTGGGTTGTTGCAGTAATGGGGGTCCCTGAGAAATGTAATGCTAACATCATGATGCTGCTAATAAGAGTGACCACAGTGCCAATCTGAGGCTCCATAGTGGCAATTCAATCTGAGTTTCTCTTGAGAATAATGGTTAACTTTGTTACCCGCTTCGTGCAGAAACACCTGCTACTCAGAAACAGTAAATGCCAGCCTTAAAATATAAAAGTCGTACTGCCGAGAATCGCTGCCTTCTTTCAATTCGTAGCATGTACATGTTGTCAAAGCGACGGTGTGGTAATTCCTCTGCTCTGTCTCCGCTGTGTCGGTGGACGTGTACAGGGACGTATCTAACGCACGAGGCCAAGGGGGCGGAGGACGCTCCCGATGCAGACACGGCCATCATCAATGCAGAGGGGAACCAGGCCCATGCCGCGGAGAAGAAGGAGTACTTCATCTAATTCTGCGAGAGCTCGTCAGACAGCCGTCGGGCAGGTCTTAGGAACTCAACGCCAGCACCGCTCTGGTCCTTACCTCCCCTCCATTCCTTCTCCTATCCTTCTCAGTCAATTTGCAGATCAACTCATAATTCTTCAAATAGCTACTTTTTTAAAGTATGCACCTAATTACAATGCCAACTTTTTGTACTCACATCCCCTCACCACCAGAGTCCCTTACCCTTCCTCCCTGATATATTGTTTTTTCATAGTGCCTAAATTTAAGGACGCCCATCTGAAGTCAATGACTACAAAAACGATTCTTATTAGGGATTAACAGGTGTTTCTAGAGCTGAAGGAGATGTGCCAAAAGCCCACTGATATGTCTAATCTGCTGGTACTTTCATCTGGAGGTCTGGCATTTCTGAGCAATGTGGACACTTAGTTCAGGAAACCTCAGACACGCAAATGAGTTAGCTTTAAACAGAGAGAGAGAAAGTGAAAAAACCCAAACTTGTTAACTGTATAGTTGTTCTTGATGTAAACAGAGTCAAATTAATTTTGACGAAAAAAATGCTACTGGACGTAAATGGAATATGTGTGTGTGCTTTTTAAAAAAAATATATTTCAAATCAGTGAAAGGATTTAAAGTAAAATTAATTAATTAATTAATCCAGTTTCTGTCTAAATTTAAACGTGTACAAAAAAGATGGATATAAGAATCAATAGATATTTGTGTAAATATCTCCTGCCCTATAGATGAAGGATAAAAGCACATCTTGGTACCTCTGCTCCCAGACTTTTCAGGGGGAACTTTCATGTTTATTGTCTGATATATAAGAAAAAACAAAGTGATGTTTCAATTTTAAATGAAAAAGCACAAATTGTACAATTGTAAAAAACGTTACACTGTTTTGGCTTTTAAAACACACATTGATGTTATATTTCATAATTGGACTCCGGCCTTACCTGATATATATGTCCAGATGTAGAAATTAAGTGAATTATAAGTTAATTTATTTAGTCAATGAAATTGTTCAGCAAACTAGCAGAGTTTCTCCCTAGTTGATAACACCATGCATTACCTTTGCTATATGTAGTTATTAGTGAAATTGTTGTTAGACTTTGGAATCCCTCATACTTTGAAATTTGTATATTAGCCAATTTATATATTGAAAAATACTGTACTCTGTAAATCATAAATCATAAATCTCTCTCTCTCTCTTTTTTGGGGTGGGGGCATTGTTTATACTCAAACAGATCATGTTGGCTAGACTATGACAAACATCAGTGTTCTGGCAGGCAAATTGAAACCAGACGTGTACGGCATGATATGCGGGCGTAGTATGACGTCATTCGGACAGACGACGGACTTGGGAGACCAATTGTACGTTAAAGGTAGCAAATTGTCTCTGGCTAACAGGCTTCCTTGGCCTCTGCTGCGTTCCAGTCCATAACGCCCATTATGGCAGCCCTTCCTGTCACTTTACATACACTAGTATTGCATTTATACGTGTATAATGGCACCACTGTGGGGGACGTGTTTGTCTCTTCTTATTTATTGAGGGGATAGCATTAGCCTTAGCTACATAAGCACTTGGCAATGCAAACGATCATACAAATAGTATTATTACATATACAATTTATGTTGCTTTTTTTTTATTATTTTTGTTCACTAGTTTTAGTTTACTTTTCCTGGTGAGGGTTGCAGATCTTCGACTATTATTATTATTATTATTCATCCATCCATCACTCAATCCATTCATTCATCCATCCATCCATTTTCTGTAACCATTTATTGTTTTTAGGGCCATGGGGGGTCCGGAGCCTATCCCGCAGGCTATGGGCGCAAGGCAGGGAGCCTTCATTTGTAGGGTTGTTACTAACATTTCATGATCCGTTGTTAGGGAAGAAGGAAATCAAACTGAATTAAAACAAAATTTAAATAAAATCCAATTTGTGACTATGAGTTTACTTAATCACCAGCAGAGAAATAGCTGCCAGCCCACAGAAAAAGCCTTGAGGCCTTTTTAAACATCAGTTAACTAATATGTAAAAAAAAAGTAAATGAATAAAGGAGGGTGCTGCTCTGGAATGCTCACTGTATCGTGAAATCAGGCCTACTGAATTTCACTCTGCTTCATCCCAGATACCCGATGCATTTACTTTATTGTTTTATTATGGGTTGTCTTTATAGATGTGCATTTTAAACACACATTAAATAATTAAGCCCGGCAGTACTTAATGGCGAGGGCAAACTTTGTCACGCCTCATCTGATTATGATTTACAGTTGGTGCGCTCTGCCGTTTCAGTGTTGTAGATGACTGTAATGTAGCAGAACATGATACTTTGAGGAGTTAGTATTTAAGGAGTTAAATGTCACTATCACTTTAAAGTACATTAAGGGAATGTGTATCTGTAGGGGATGCAGAGAGAGAGAGAGTACTGAGTATGCACATAACGTTGTTGACTAGCTTTGGTTAATAACAATGTCTTTCTTCTTGTTTTTAATAAAAGCCCGCAAATGTGACTTTTTTTCTATATAAGACTATGTAATTATTGCAGACAAGCAGAAACACAGGGGCATTGTCCATAATGGTCCTATATTGTAAAACAAAGCAAAACACTTATGAAATTTGTTCAACTCACAAGAAGGCGCAGAGTGTTTGAGGTTGTAGAATTTTTTTTTCCTGCTGGGGAGCCTGAAGGTTTGCCTCATTGCAGGATACAAATCACCGGCAGTCACACAGTTACTCTGAGAAATACCGAGATAGCCTTTGAGTCTATACCCAACAGTGTGAATGACGTATTCAGCACTGGGTTCTACTAAAGTCAGTCACCAATCTTCCCCTGTCAGGAGGACAGATCGAACATCCATATGTTCAGTCAAAAATCTTTTTATCTCATAATGTTGGTGTTGTACTTTTTATAAAATATCAAACTGTAATTTAAGTTTCTACACGATCATTTTACTGTTATTATGTGTGTGGTTTTTTGCATTTCTGAAAGAAACAAGGACTGTTGAACGATTGATTTTAAAACTGTAAAAATGAATCGTTAACTGGCAGAGGAAATTTGAGAAATGGGTGCAGAACAGACAACAAACAAACATTACTTTTGTGTGTTGATGGGTCAAAACGTGCCAATCAGAATGGCTTCAACAGAAAGGTCTGTTTTTGTTTCCAGCCGTCCCATGATGAATTTCGCCGATGAGCAGCCACATTCATTTTGTTGTACATTTGCAGTTTCAGCACCAGTTAAAAAAAAACAGCTCCAATCTATGAGAAAGAATAACATTTGAATGAATGTGCCCATGCATCTTTGATGATTACAACTCTTTAGACTAGCTACCTGACCTAGAACCATATGTAGAAAAGAGATTTACTTGCTCTGTAAAACGGCATCTATTGAAAATGAAAATTCACTTGCCTGTAAAATCTTATCTGATGTAACAGTGACCAGTTATGGGCAGGAATAGGTTGCACTTGTTTGATTTCTACAGTATGCAATCTGATGTAACATGGTTAAACTCATTAAACATGAGACAGCTAGGAAGAATTACTTCTGTAGTCGTTTTTTGACAACTTCATTTAATACAGTAGCTAATTTATTTATGACATCCCATGCTGGTGCATTAATTGAGCATATTTATTCTTATCAGTATCATCAGGTAACAGTAACAACAACAATAAGAACAACAACACATCTGTTAGCCTGGCAAAAAAACAAAGATTTTCTTTTTATTTAACGCAGCCTGTTGATAATTTTATCTGCTCAGGCTGTTTGGTTTGTTCCCAACTCCAGACGCTGAGTTTGTGTTTGTGTATATATACTGTAAAGTAGGTGCCAAAATTTATGACACGTTATAGTCTCACATTTTTGCAGTATTTATTTTTTTGTCTCAGGAATATGTTTTACATGTTTACACATTTGAAACTGGTAGCTTAACACTTCCCATCTGCTTGCTTTCTGGAGCCATGAAGCTGTTAATAAAAGCATTTCTTTGTCCCATTACACGAATTTTTACTTCATTATCTTACTTAAAGTTTATATTATCTGCATTTTGAAAACCACTGTAATAATATTATTTTATTTAAATTGCTAAATGGATCTGCTCCCACAACCACGGATAGACGACACACTGAATTCTCCACATAAAAATCCATGACGTCAATATACGATCTTTTAATCCTGTTTCCTTTAATACACTGGGCAGCATAGATTTTGCAGAACCAAGTCAACTTTACTCAGACAGTGGCTCAATATTATAGATACAGCTACATTCAATACATCAATTAACATATAGACTGGATTTTTTAAAATCTGCTTTTAAGTGATGTCTGCATATATTAGTTTTACTTTTTCAATTCCGTAGTCCACATCAAGTAAACTAAAACGGTCACATGAATACCAACTTACTTGAACTATAGCAACATGGATCATCATTGTGTTACGCTTTCTGACTCTAGATAAAATAGAAAATGACACTTTGTAAAGTGTGAATACATCCTCAAAATGTTTTATTTAAGAAAGAACTCATTACTGGTCATACTTTCTTTTACAGATGTTATAACGAACTATTAAGCATTCAGGAAGCTTTATATAGCCGTTATAGCTGGATATGTCATAGCTTATAATGAAAAACTCCAAGTATATTAGATATTTATTCAGTTTATTAGGTATTTATAATGCGTCTTGAATGCCTATAATGTCGGATTCTGTGTCTTTTTACCAACTAACTGTTTGTATTGGCTATATCTTATCGTAATGGGAAAAAGAAGTAAATAAAAATTCAAAATAATGTAATCTGGAGGGAAGACTTCAACGTGCAGCACCGAAACGTTTTCATGCGGTCTGTTTTATTTCTGTATTTATTCATTTTGATACAACTGTCAGTCAGTTCTGTATGCACATGGAGTCTCTGGAACATGCAGGAATCATGCTTCTTGTAGTAAGCTGGAGTGGAATCCCTCACGTGAATGTGTTCCTGAAGTATTTAAAGGGTCTGAAAGTCAGGTTGAAGCAATTTTCGCCTGTATGGAATTAAAGTACTGAACAAATAAATACCAGTTTACTGGTAACAAACCATTTCCTTCAGCTTAATTCTTTTTGTGCGTCCGTGTCTCAAAAGCCGCTTTACAGGACATATATTAAGATCCTTCAAATTAAACTCTTTATGCAAACAATCTCACACGAGTATAATAGTACAGTGCCTGCAGCTAGGAATGGGTAAATTAGGCCTTTAAAGTGGTGGGTGGCATTTTCAGGAGCTGGCAGTCTCGGACTGGTTTACCCAATTTCTCATTGGGTTCCTAAGCATAACTTTCTGTTTAAAATGTATTCACTTTTTTCATTTTTTTGTATGGTGTCATTCCTTTTGTATCTTCAGTCACCTTGAGCCTATTAATGGAGATGCAGAGCCTTTTGTATCTAAACAGGCATAGATAGAAAGGTCTTTCTATGCTTTTGGTGGAGTTAAACTGGTAGCTATTGTTGAAAAGCTCAGAGTTCTGGCTTCGGCTCTGCTTTTTGCTGAGCTCTTTTATCAGTGCACTTTTTAACATTGGTGTCTACCTCACCTGAGGCAACTTTTACTCATTTAATGCATCCATCTTGTGTACCGTTTCTTTACACAGGGCCCTGGTGAGCCTGAATCTCATTAAGCACAGGGCACACGGCTGGGAATACCCTGGATAGGAAGCCAGTCCATCACAGGACACAAGCATACAATAATACACCACGAGGCAATTTAAAGATAATGATTCACCAAACAATATGTGTTCAGACTGCAGGAGGTGCAGACATGGGAGGAACATGCAACTTCAACATACACAGAGCCAGCAGTAGCAAATGAACCTGTAAGACAGTTAATGTTACTTATTTATTGGGTATTGCTCGAGTCAGACCTGCTGATTGGGTAGATCCTCTATCCTCCCACCCCTTCCAAAGCCCAATGGATGTCTGATATTGTTAAATAAGCTCAACATTACCATGTGTTCAAAAGCAGCACAGCAGTTTGAAACTCTCCCAGCTGTAGGCAAACACTGCAGTCTGATTTAACCTGGAATAAACGCCTGCTTGTAGATGTTTTGCATTTCCCCGGCATCTTGCCTACGTGTCAGATTCTCATCCAGCGTCACAAAATAAAAGTACTGCCTTGGGGGGGGAGAGAAAGAGCAGGTTGGTCTTCATAAGAATTGATCTGCGCAGAACTCTGAAATAACAGCTTGCCCCGAATGAAGTTTTTATAAGGACGGTTAAATGAAGGAGTTGGAGGCTATAGCATCTGTTAAGTTTGAGTGATGAATGTGTTGCGGGAACACAGGGGAGATGGCCGTTTGTGGAGACAGCCGTCCTTTACTCAGGTCAGCAATTTTACTCAGAAGGCAGAAGACAGCAGCAAAGACCGTGTGTAAGCTTGAGGGGGTCATACTGTTTTTACGAAAAACGTGTTAGCGGTTTTTATAGTACGTTGCAGCAGAGCTCATAGGCAAAAATGGAAATGCGCTCAGTAAAATGTATAATGTCAGTGCCTTATATTTTGTTATAAAAATTAGTTATAACATACAACATACCAACTAATACTGATAATCACAAATGGTACAACTAGCCAAACGATTACCCAATCAGCTGATGGGAAATGAGGTGTGCAAAGTGATGGGTTTTAACACCATTCTCCTTTGCTGGAGCTATTTTTAAATGAGTCTATCCATCTATTTTCTGTACTGCTTACCCAGTACAGCGCTCCTCCGCCATACCGTCTCTCATGTAGAGCACTTAGGTGTTTGCTGGTCCGTGGGCTGCTGGGTAGGGATCTTCCCAGTTATCAGCTTGTAAACAGAAGGGGACAGTGTGGGAAATTTCCCTCTGCTGAGAGCAGCTTGTTTTTTCCCTCCAAATGAAAATGATATATAGCAGAGATGGGAAGCAGTGACTGAATCTATGAGCGGTTTGCGGAGCTACTCCGTGATTTTTTGGCGAGGCAGTAGCCAAAAAAGAATGGCACGGTTGTGACACCCAAGTGTGCCACCAAGCTAAGGTGGAAGGCTTTTCGGATGACACCAAGAGGTTTTTGACTGATGTGGTGAAAATGGGACGACATCACGTCCAGCCCACGCGACGTACGCAGAGACAGCTGGTTAGAATCACGAAATACTGGCTCTATATCCAGCTTGTTTACTCCATCGACATCCAACTCATATGAAGCGCAAGATTTACAATTACGGCGCTTGAGCCATCCTGGCAGTGCCGCGGCAAATTCAGGAAGTGGCTGTTTCTGACTGCTGGCTGTGTGGAAGCGATTGTGCGAACTTCACACTAACAACATTTTCGACGCTTTCGTTACGGCCGATGTGCCTGAAAGCAGATCCAAAATGGTGGGCAGTTCTCAAAGCGAAGGCTAACAGCAGCTGCCCACGCTGTTTACCGTCCTCCCACGTGGGTGTGCTGACTAAGCCTGATGATGCCTCAAAGTTATCCTAATCCTCCACTCTCTCCCCAGTCTCGTGAACAGTTTCAGTGTTGCCATTGATTTTAAAGAGTCCACAGGCGGAAGCCAATTGTTAAAATTCGATTCATACTTTTGAAAGCTCTGAGAGGTCACTGGGTTATTTAATAAATCGACAGATTGCAGAGCAAACAATGGAATATTCTGGAACAGCAGCCATGCAAATGGGTGCCCTCGTTTAAGGCACAGTGTAGCCAAAATTTCAGGAGATGCTGCCCCGTCGTTAGCATCCTGCCAACACCATTCAGGTGTCTTTTCTCTGCCATTTGCGCTTTTCATCTTCTGTCAATCTAATCTCCGACGTCTGAATGGTCTCGCCACAGGAATGTCGAGGCGCAAAATGGATTTATTTTCTTCCCCCCTTTTGAGAGGAATGTGCTGCTCAGAAGGATTACTGAGTGTGAATAAAAATAAGTAAGGAAGGAGACGGCACTCTGATTTAATGCGAATGTATGAGAATGCCAATGCAGTACTGAGCAACAGAGACTAACCCTAACATTAGCCTCTATGATGAGAAGAGTGTGTACCACTTGGAGATTATATACACAGCATAATCAGTGTAGTTGGCCACAGAAACATGCCTGATCAATGAAAACTGTCACTTTTACGCAGTATATTAAAATGGTTTTAGTAGTTACCCTTATTTAAAATGACCCGGTTTTTCGATTTACTATTCCTGCATCTTCACCTTCATCTCGTCCTTCGATTGTTCGGGATCTCCGGCCCTGCCGGCGACCTTAAGCATTTTTATTATTATTATTATTATTTTTCCAATCAGACTAATTATGGCTTTAGCAGCAAGCCGGCCTTTTTAACCATCGGCCTGCTGTCCCCGCTCACTCTCCTACATTTAGACCGCCCACATGACAGCCCCCAGGACTGAAGCGGCAGCCGTGCCAAATCCACCACGTCGCTCGAACGCCGTGCCCACGTACACGCCTCAGCCAGGCGTCGCTTCGTCAAGCAGATCTCAAGACCCAGCTCCCTTCGCTTATGATTTGACTACAGTATGGCCTCTTTATGCCTTATAATTAAATGAACATTATTGGTGAAAAATACTCCATTACGTGGTAGCTTCAACTAACACTTTTAGCAGCTCTGTTTAGTAAAGGACACCACAAGGTATGAAAAACTGAAGTAGTGGGAAATATTACATCCCCATCTAGTATAGCTGTTAATTGCAAATAATGATCATAAGAACATTATTAAATGCTGCGTATTATCTGTTGACCTCAGGGGCCTGAGCTTTGGATGTAAAACTGAAGCTTAAGGGCTTGCATTAAAAGACATGTCTAAAGGTTCCTCCCCTGTTTTTTCAGACTTTTCTATGTCACTGAACTGTAATATGGCTTCTTGAGCGTGTTAACATGGCGCGTCTTGCTTGTAGCACCACAAGGGTAGAATTCATGCAGGGGAATAACGAATGCCGGGGTAGCATGTAACACAACCTGTTCTCATGGCAACACGTGAAGCCTGTGCCCTATGAGGACTTTGACATCATTCATGTTTATTATACCTGGTCTGAGTTAGTAACCCTGGAGTGATGAGGCATATGTGTATGTCTCATTGGTAAACATCTTCCCAAGTTCATTGCCTATGCTACGCTGACATTAGCTTTGGCTTGTCTCATATGTGTACTGTGCATCCCCAAACGAGGGATGAATGCAAAACCCTGCACAAACACGCGTTCCTGTGTGAAGGCCATTAAGACCCACCTTTCATCAGAGAGTTGAAAAGGAAAGTTCAGCTCGCCCTTTTCAATGATTTATGTTGTCTAGCTCCTCTAATGACCTGCACTCCTTACTCAGGAAAGTCAAAAATGAAAAAAGAAGCTGCATGGTTTAAACCTGTAAAATTGGGCAAATGACTTCAGTAACTGGATTATCGGAATCATTTCTAATCAGAATCATTTTAATGACCACACAACTGGGGTCGATATAGCGTGGTAGGTAAGCTCCAACCAACAGTGTCCTTCACATTAAACACAGGCAGATACCAACATCATGGCAGACACTCAGCAGGACATTAGCCATTGAAAACAATGACTAGCACAACAGACAATGTTCACAGATACCACAAGCCAAAATTCACAAGCCATATGCACAGGTAATATTTACAAAATTGACAAAGGCGATTTAAGTGTAAATTTAACCTTAGAGTTAGAGAGAAGTATTCAGAGTCCTTATTGCAGTGGGGGAAAAACTGTTTTCTTTTTTTTTGGGTTGACGGGGACCTGTAGCGGCTCCTAGAGGGCATCAGCTGGAAAGGATATTGAGCAGGCTATCTGTTCACTAAGAACCAGAACATTCTTATAGGCTCTCTGCAACCAGTGGAGCTAATTTGATTGAAATCAGCCCTCTATATTAAATTATAGAAGAAGTTATTTGACCTCTTCGTGATATCTCTAAACATTATACATTTTTTTGGCACTTGTCAGTCTGCGGTTCATCTGTTTTTCTAGTATGTCATGATTATTTGGAAGTGGCAGTGATGAGGTCTGATACTTAAGGTTAAGGCCCTTTATGAGACTGCATGTCCTTCGGAGTCTAAATCCCTTCACCCTTCTCTCCCTCCTGTGCTCCCTGGCCTGCCTTACATAAACCTCTCACCTTATCATCCGGTGCTATCCCAGCCTCGTTTCCTTGTCTAATTGTTCAATAAGCTAATTTTATTCTTAGCATTTAGTCATAGACAACAGCTTACCAGCCTGTTCTGCTTGACCCAGGATACACATTGGAAACCAACTCAGAAAGGACACAAGTGCTTAAATAACAGTAAGACATAATATAAAATGCTGGAAAAATACAGATCCTGATGCATCACATTTCATCAGATTAATTCCTCATGAAGTCTAGTCTATTAAACCAAACCAATGCTATTATGTCTATATAAACTAATTAGCCTTCACTTCGGCTGACAGCTGCTTGATGGCGTATATAAAAAATAAAGTGTAGCTTACTGCTGCCACCTATAGAGAGAAATGAATGTTTCTCTCTTAAGCGAATCCCTCGGCGAATACCTGGGGGAGGCTTGAGACCAAGCTTTAAGTGTATAAATAGGGCAGTTGACAGTGGTAAGAAGCCGTCATTGTAATATAAAATATATGGCTGAATGTGTTTCTGGTTTTTATAAAAGCTTGTGGAGTATCAGTCACGTACTGGTCTAAGTTACGATTCCAGTGGGTCGCTTTGCTGCTTCTCCTTTGGTCAGACCCACACACATGACTGACAGAACACAGCTAATCCCACCTATCTATCTCTCTTTCTCCACTCTGCACTTCCCCCGTCATGCTTAAGCTGAACGCTTGTGCCCCTGCATCTAATTCTTTGGATTTTATTTACTATTTTAGTTGCTTTATATAACGTAAATACAGAAACCAAGACATTACTCTTCTTTTCAAGGGGCAGGAGAGCCTGACCCACACCTGAAATGTCAGATTAACCAGTGTATTACAAGCAAAATGATTGATTTAATCAAGCGAGTAAGACGAGCAAAATCGGTGCACCCAGGGGTGGAAAATGGAGTGGGTAGTTAAACTATAAAACCACAAGTACACTCTTTGCGTTATTGAGAAACTCCTATGGAGCTGCTGAATGCCGGTACTGTAGACCAGCAAGCCTTTTGGTTCCTGCACTAGCCCTAAAAGCCCAGAGCTGGTGGAATCGTGTGACTGAAATGCCTTCCCTGAACTCAGGGAACTTCACAAAACTTTTTCCTCAACATGCACTGAAACATTAAATTTACACTTTAATTTTATCTACTCATTTGCAAATTTAATATGAAAACAGAGATGCTAAGCAGCATTTGAAGGTAAGTATCGCCCTTTACACTGTTGATTGCTTCTCTTCCATTTCCATAGAAAACAAATATGTATTTTTTAGGTATGAAAACAAAATGTGTTTCTTCATAAAGTTTTTACATTAATGAGCTCCCACTTGACCGTCAGACCCAGCCAAAGTCTCCACGGTCCAATTGGCTTCTTCAAATCACGCGCTGATGTTTATTCCAGTTTATTGAATAAGCAGCAAAGTGCTGAGGTCAGTGTCTTCCCTGGCGTGCTTTTCTTATTTACATGCACGAATAAGTGTCCGAGTTCACATTAGCTCCGTTGTATCGTGTTTGTTTGAATTAAATTTACCAGGCTCTTTTGAACATAATGCTCTATCTACCTTACCTTTTTAAGAGCTTGTCTTGAAAAAAATATAACTACCCATTAAATTGGAATAGAATGCTTCATTTTCCAGGAGTTTGCAGTTTTGGGGGAACAGGATAAAAGAATTCATTCTTTTCCAGTTATTATTTTCTGTTTATAGAATCTGTTAATTTAAAGCTCGTATTATAGTTCTGGAAAAGGATAAATGGACATACGAAAGGGAGGGCAATAAAATTCTTGCCTTTCCAAATATTGAATAATTAATTTTAGAAATGTATTAAGTTGTAAATAAATAAACTGTTAGCATGAGGTTTGCATTTAATAGGATGCATGGACACTCCCAAATTAGGTTTTTGCTCCACAGAGTCATCCATCCATCCATCCATCCATCCATCCATCCATCCATCCATCCATCCATCTGTAACTCAAGACGCCACTCTATGGCAGCGCACACACACACACACAATAAAAGTAACAATAAACAGCTCTATAAAAGTTGCATAATAAATGTCATAGCATAAAATAAAATAACAACAATAACAAAACATAAAAAGTAATATAAAGAACTAAAACATTTGTCGCATCATAAATAAATGTCATTGGCCTCGAGACAGAGCACACAGGCCAATGTTCTCTGTAAACCATGAGTCTCATATTTAAAAAGCAGCACATTTATCTTCGTAAATCTTCTTCTAAGTTCTTTTTGCAAGTAACATACAGCACATAATAGCCTAATTCCATAACCTGAACTTCAGCCGGTGTCTCCAGACTTATTAACCAATAAAATCTCAGAGCACACGGTGTCTAAAAGACCAGTGACAACAGCAGCTCCACGTTCAGCTTAAATACACTGGAAAAAATCCGGGGAACAGTCCCCTGCAGAGAGGTGTTCCACCTATTCCAGGCTTGTTACGGGTTATTCCGGGTAATTTTGTTTACTGACAAACAGCTGCTTGGTCAAGTACAGCCATTTCTTGGAGAGATTCGACCACTTCAGGACTGACTGTCTTTATCATGCATAGAAATTACTCTGCAGAAACTGTGCTTTCCTCCAGCAGGACCCTGTTGGTGGTTCCCATAACACTCATATATTTTAGCCACATTTTTCATTCCAGACTGTGGTATTTTGTATATTTTCCATGATACATAAGTTGACCGGTTCAGTAATTGAATATCTGTTTAGCCACCCTAAGGAGTCTACATATATTACTAGTTTACACATGTCAATTAACCTCGGATCTACACAAGACTGAGAGCAACTAATTTAACACTGTGAAGACACAAGGGACTATGTTTGGCAGAAACGAAACTGAAGGATTTATGAATGTGCTATAATTTCATTCAGTTTTTTGCTTTGGAAAATTGTCAGGTCAAAGAAAAAATGAATGACAACATGATTTGAAGCTTACTTCATCATTACCACCTTATTCTTCTAATGAATGACGAGCAGAAAGACGACGGGACACATTTCAAATAGCATTTCAAAGGCAACAGCACGACACTGTTATGCAATTTGAATATCGCAACCTCGTGACCTTGTGATTAAGCAGTGACGTCATCTTGCGTCTTGCCTGCGACGCCGACTGTGAAGACCGAGGTACCCGTCTTGGCGAGGGTATGTCGATGTGTAAAGCCGCGCAGATCGTCTTTTACATTTGGACATTGGTCAAGTAAGAGGAAGGCCGAACCACATGCTGAGATGATATCAGTTTCTGACAAGAGGGGAAGATGAAAAATGTGTGTGTCTTTTTAAATTAAAAAATGTTGACAGGTTGATGGATGGGCTGAATTCCGTTTTGGCAAAACTTTTCAATACTATGTCTGATTAAGGATGGAATAGCCAATTCGCTCAAAACATCTTATCAGCAAAGTCTCAGGAGTGATGAACTTCATTCCATAAGACACAAAGACTGGTGCTTTTTGATTCACACGTATTAAAGTTAACAATAAGGGGCGGGAACATAGTGCCTTAATGATTTGCCCTATAGATTCTCAGCTCCAGTCCTATGGGTCTGTCCCGGTTCTGCAGGTGTTAAATTTGCATGGTTTCCTCAAGTCTGCAAGAGCTTCCTCCCATACTCATAAAACATGTATTTCGGTGAATTGGCGTGTCTAAATTGCCCACAGTGCCTGCCCTGTGATGGATTAGCATCCCATTCCAGGTGCCCTGTACCCTAATCTTCCTGCAAAAGGCTTCAGGCTACACCTTCTACTGGATTTGTGTTTATGGAAGATGACTGGAATAAGGGAATCTATGCTTCAGCAAGACTGAGGCTGAAAAGGGGGCTTAAAAAATGAACCAGTGGGAGAGAGTGTGGGGCTGGCCGCGTGAGTAATCGCAGGCCACGTGCCAACACAGGCCAGCAGTAACGAGGCCCACACGGCCCTAATATGACTAGCCTTTCAGGTATAAATGGGGCCAGCTAAGGGGAAGAGAAAAGGCAACGTTAAATAAGAGTAAAATACTCCTATATCATACGACGTTCTCCATGATTGTGGGCGCCATTCCATTATTTTCCCCGCTTTTTGTCTTTGCTGCGTCGTCTCTAAGTCCGTGTGCTTTTAAATTCCATTCTTATCGCTGCTCTTTCACACCGCCTGTCACTGGCGCCGCGCACTGCATACACAGACAGTGCGCGCGTCGATTATTGCATGTCAAGAACATCTCTTGCTAACGCTCACAAATGAAACAAATGAAAGCACGCGCCTGTTTATGTTTAACATATTCCCTGATACTGCTCCCAAAATCATCCACCCACAGCCCATGCAATAATCTGCAATACATCCCATAATATTATACAGAACAACTGTAACATGTACATATACTGAAGTCTTTGGCCATTATAACTTACGTGCATATTCATAAACATGTTATATTCATTAAAATGAAACAGTATTAACCTATTGCAATATAAAATCTTTATACATATACAATATTTACAATATGTCACATTGACATTTTCATGCAGGATATGATATAGATTGTTGATATAGAAGATAGATTTTGTAATATGGACTGAGTAACCTGTACTCTGCTTTGTCTTATCTATTCAAACAGCTGCAGGATGTTCTCCTGTTCAGTAGGCGCTCACAGGTAGCACAGCAGTCCCTGTCACAGCACCCATTCCTTCAGATGCTCCGCGACCCCCGGCTGTTACGCTGTCTGCAGCCCCGCTGTGCTGTTGAAACATCCAACAGCTTCGTTTACAGCTTCTTGTGTCCTTTCTTCACAAGTGCGATCCGGCGTCGTCACACCAGCAGGAGGCAGCAGAGAGCAGAGACTAATAAACATTATATATTCATATTCAGGCAGAAACAAGCCAGCTGGTTTCATCTGTCAATATTCTTTCTCTCTTTCTCACCTTGATTGCCAGTTCCCCCCCCTCGCTGAGGCAAAATAAAGAACTCACAGTGGCTTCTTATGTGCACCTGCCTGGACAAACCAGCCGCCAGAAAAGACCTGCCTGTGACTGGGGGGGAGGGGGGCTCTTACACCCTTTTGACCACAGTTACAGGCAAAAAAAAATTACTGAAGACGTAGCCCCCTGTCACTTTATTTCACGTTGCGAAGGTCCCCAGGGAGCCGTTCTGTGAGCGCAGAAGGTCGACTTTCCAGCATCCAGCATCCCCTCTTACAGTGTATATGTGCCCTTGCAGTTTGAGGGCAAAATGTGGCTAATTTTTACATTAGGTGACGTTTCACGTTATCCTATTCATTTTTAAATCAGAAATAATTCATTTCTGCTGGTGGAAAATCAACCACACGATATAAATACCAATAATCATATGTGGCGACCGATACTTTATATTGTTGTTTTAAGTGTCATGAAGGATTATGAATGTGTTTTGCAGCCAAATAAACGCATTAGCCATGCGTCTTTAAATCCTTGAAATTGTACTTGCACTGAATGCCAAATAAATGGTACTTTTAATCATAAAGAAAACACGGCTGGTTCCAGTTAAAGATGGTGCATTTTTGTAGTCATATGTTACAATTGCAAACACGCACGTGTGTGTGTGTGTGTGTGTGGGGGGGGGGTCATAACCAGCAAAGAAACCTCGAGAATCACATCCTGAGATATGTCCTGCCTAATCATTTCTGATGACATTAAACAGATTGCTTGCGCTGCTCACTCTGCCATGCGTGTCATGAAGGCAGGGTCAAATCATCTGGAGACAGGAAGAGCTGCAACAGTGGTTTATGGTGTGGATTCCACACCATGAGTCATCAGGCAGCCTTCTACCGGAATAGTCTTTCGCAGCCATGCTCAAAGCTCATTACCATGCCAAGTTCCCTTCCTTTCAGGCCTCATTATACACAAAGAAGGGGAGCAGCACTGAGAAGGAGTGCAGCAGCGACACATTCACGGTGCGGGCCAGCCATCCTTACCCATAATGCCTGTGTCTATGCTGACTGTTTTGACTTTTTTAACTTTTCACATTATTAAAGCCTGAATGTATTTCACATTTCAGAGCAAGGGGGATTCTGAAGTTGGTGTAATCCTAATTGACAACAAGGACAGAATTTCGTGCACTAATGAGCCTCATCAGACAAAAAAAAAAATCACATCGATTTCTTAAGGAGACTCATTAGAGACTTTCTATGAATAATTTGTGAGTCACAAGATGCTGTGTTGTGCAAGGCTTCTTTTTCCTTTTCAGGCTATTAAACTCTCAGGTGTTCATTCAGAGGCGATCTATTAAAAAGATCAGCCACAAGTGGTCCTGTGATCCTTCCAATACTCTTTCACCAGAAAGCCTGAACTGAAAATTCCCAGAATGCAGTTCTCTCCTTTTGTTGGTGGAGGACAAATGACTATGATTTTAGGTGCATGCAGAAAATGGAGCACCATCTGTTTGGCGTGGAGAGTTTGATCTCCCTCATTGCACCGCCGCTGGGACATCATTAAAAGGGAAATATCACCATGTTTGGCTACAAGACTGGCCTTGCCCCCCCCCGCCCCCCCCCCCCCGCACGCAAACAGGGGGGTGGGGGGGGGGGGGGGGGCCGCCAGGGGGGGGGGGGGGGGGGGGGGCGCGGGGGGGGGGGGGGGGGGTGGGGTTTTTGGTGTTAGGGTGGGGAGAGCCCACAAGGCGGGCGGGGGGGGGGGGGTTAGTGATGGGGG